>SCLG01000584.1:0-15740 GCA_004367875.1 Oikopleura albicans | reverse complement strand
GCACTTCCCCCTGTGAGTTAACTTATGATTATCATTATAAAACACATATTAAGGCTGTTATCATCCACATATTCACTAAACCTATCCTTATTTTAACCGGTCCATAAAATGCGATCTTACCAATACTTTTAACGAAAACATATTGGCAATACGGTATTGCAATATACCGGTATAACGTTGATAATAAGGTTATAATTTTGATTTTGTTTTGGCCAAATGTGACGGGCGATATTCCAGACGTAGTTTAGATAAAACGGGAAAGTCTCGTACATATGCCCCGCGGCCTCTAAATACAGCCAACAATTATGGAAAAGAGGAAGAAGGAAAAAAATAATTAAATTCAAAAGATTTCGTTCACTTGTTGCTAATTTATTAAAGTAAGGTCTCATGGGAGCGACATAGGCCATCAGCGGTCTCGGGGATTTTTTGTTAGTTTTTTTTTTAGAAAATTACACAGTTAGGATATCGATCGATAATTAAACCATTTATTATACGCGCCTTTTTTTCATTGTTGAATCATAGCTATGTCTTCAATGTTGACTTCGAATTTATTGATTTTTGATTCGCAATATTGTCTCACAATAACACATTAAAAGTCCATTTTGCTAACGAGCATCGTCAGTTTCTTTCGTTTTCAAATATAATTATATAATTCTATCTATGTTGTTTCATTTTCCGTCGCAATCTGTACACATTGAGCGTAAACCGTAAAATGCGGTATGGCAGTTGAATTCAATTGAATTAACTCAAAATTGCGGACTTTTATAATCGGAAAATGAAAAAATAAGCCTAATTCAGAAAAAAAGTTTTCTAGAACATAACGTTTTTCGTGGGATTCTTACCAAAAATTTGTTCTCCGAAAATGATTTTTTTAGGAAATTTCACTGGAAAGACCACAATTTTCTAGAATTTCGACGAACAATGTTTTCTTGTGAAAACCACGGTGCTACTACATGCCCAATTATTTTTCTACTTTTTTGGTGATAATATATTTGTTTAGGTGCATGTAAGGTTTGTAAAGCCTAAGAAGAATTTTTGGGCACCCTTTATAATCAACGTTTCTAGAAAAAAACGTTAGTTCTACAATTATATTGGTTGTTCGCGATATAGAAATCGCGCAGATTTCGTTTTCAAGAAAATTTTTAAAAATGAGTCTGTTTTTCCGTAAATCGAGGTTTTAAAAAAATTCTCGAATTCGAAATCTGCGCGATTTTTATCGCGCACGACCTATAATTGGATAATTTTTGTAGAAGTCATAAATTGCTTCTTTCGATTTATTATGCCATGGATATGATTGAAGTCAAGCTTAGTTTGTCCTAAAAACTGTGTTGCTGTAAAAATCTAAACAAAAACCCTGACCCAGTTCTTGCCACCCAAAACACGGATTATTTACATTATGCCTGGATTAGTGAAAGACCTTGTTTTGGGACTTAAATTAAAAGTGTTTTGACTATTTCGTGAATCTAATTTTATTTTCCGTTCTCTTTTTTTTCGGTGAACTCAGTGAACAGGAAAAAATAGAGCAGGCCTCGATTTTGTGGTTTCAATATCAGACCATGCATTATGATTAACGCCGCGGGTTTATCCTTCAATACAGTCGGAAACTATAAATAATGTGGAAAATGACACCATTATTTTTGATTTACCGGCAAATTCAATAAAAAAGTAAACATATTGGTGTAAGAATGGCGCATGTTTTTGTGGACTTCTAAATTTTTCTTCGGAATGACATTTTCCCTCGAAATAATCATGACTACTCAGCGTGTCACATGAATTCCCGGTGTTTTTCCTTTTATTTAAAGTAGGTGTGCTTATTATACACCACCTACTTGTTTAAAGTAACAGTAAGTTTTCCGCCTACGCTATACCTTCCTGAAGTAGCAGTTCCACTTATAGTAACAGTTTTTTTTTGTTCCATTTTTGGGTTTACTTTAAGCAGGTAGGCCGAATTGTTACTTTATGCAGGTAGGTGCGTACGCGAAAAAACTGACTGTTACTTTAAGGTAGGTGGTGTACTTCAAGTACAGTATTTTTTGAATCGAATGAAAAAATATGTCTTAATTTCTATCACTTCTAGACCATGGTCCATGGGTCATGCACTGTTTTATGGGGAAAAAGTTTCAGTTTGGTTTTACGATGCATCCAAGGTCACCGTCAGTTTTTACGTCGACGTGACCCCCTTAAATATTCAGCAAAGTTAGGCTCGAAGCTAGAGGGTTGTAAAAATCACGAAAAAAACGCCTTGGTTTGGAAATGACACCAAAGAAATGTTTTCTAAACTGAAATACTCGATAATATGGCCTGAACCCGTCACTCGCGTTTTTAGCTAATTA
This sequence comes from Oikopleura albicans, assembly GCA_004367875.1. Taxonomy (NCBI): domain Eukaryota; kingdom Metazoa; phylum Chordata; class Appendicularia; order Copelata; family Oikopleuridae; genus Oikopleura; species Oikopleura albicans. The sequence goes on along the minus strand of SCLG01000584.1, from coordinate 13,407 downwards.
ACCACGAACATTGTTAATTTTTTTTTACTATCGTTGACTAGCAACCTCAAGATTTTAAAAGTAGGGAAAAAATAACAGATGTCATTTTTGCGTGAAATGAAGGCCACCTGTTTTTGCGAGTTTTTTATTTCCTCAAGGGGACTATACAACTCGGTCACAGTCACCATTTTAACTCTTTCCTTTTCACCTCTTAATTAGAAAGGATATTTTTTGGTTCACTTTCGCAGATGTTCTACGGCCTATTTTTTTAGATTAACATCAACAGGATACGAAAATATTGTTTTTAAAATGTAATACATGGTCTTGGGGATATCAAGATTTTACAGAGGAAGTCACCTGGAATTATTTATCCGAATAGTTTGAAATATACACCACGTAACGGTTAGGTCCTAACCAGTTATCATAACGACTGTTTTGCTCAAAAAGATAATTGAGTTTTGTTAAGATAACTGGGTAGGACGATAGGTACGATAATTGGAAATTGCGATACCGTATCGCCGATAAAGTGTTAAGATAACCTAACTTTGTTAAGCTAACTGGTGTTAAGATAACTGGTTAGGGGTTACACAATGTAATACATACAGTGGGGCTTTAAGACCCTATTTTTTGAAGTTTTTTTCAGTTTTATCATTTTGGGCTGAGGGTGACCACAAAATTGGTCGCCAAGTCCTGTCTAAAACACCATTTGGTCGCCAAGTGTTGTTGAAATTATGACTTGATGATCAAATGGTGTTATAGACAGGACTTGGTGATCAATTTTGTGGTCGCCAAAGTCACCTAAAATACAAGTTTTTTATACCACTCTCTTTCTGGGTGTATAAAAAAGTATGAACTTCAAATATTTTCCTTAACTACAGTTGATGTGCACACAACGCGACACTACCACTTCTCAAAAACCGTCGCGTTGTGTGCGCATCGTCGCGTTGTGTGCACACCGTCGCGTTGTGTGCGCACCGACCGCAAAAAACGTGATTTTATCTTAAAATTGTACAAAATATTGNAAAAGTAGGGAAAAATAACAGATGTCATTTTTTGCGTGAAATGAAGGCCACCTGTTTTTGCGAGTTTTTTATTTCCTCAAGGGGACTATACAACTCGGTCACAGTCACCATTTTAACTCTTTCCTTTTCACCTCTTAATTATAAAGGATATTTTTTGGTTCACTTTCGCAGATGTTTTACGGCCTAATTTTTTAGATTAACATGAACAGGATACGAAAATATTGTTTTACATGGTCATGGGGATATCAAGATTTCACAGAGGAAGTCACCTGGAGTTATTTATCCGAAGAGTTTGAAATATAACCACCTAACGGTTAGGTCGCTGATACGTTTTGGGCCAAAAAGTGATAAGATAACCTAACTTTGTTAAGCTAACTGGTGTTAAGATAACTGGTTAGGGGTTACACAATGTGATACACACAGTGGGGCTTTAAGACCCTATTTTTTCAGTTTTATCATGTTGGGGTGAGGGTGACCAAAATTGGTCGCCAATTCTTTTCTAAAACACCATTTTGTCGCCAAGTGTTGTTGAAATTATGACTTGGTGACCAAATGGTGTTATATACAGGACTTGGCGATCAATTTTGTGGTCGCCAAAATCACCTAAAATACAAGTTTTTTTACCCCACTCCCTTTCTGGGTATAAAAAAGTATGAACTTCAAATATTTTCTTTAACTACAGTAGTTACCGCACACGTTGTACATATCTACAAATTCTTGAATGAATGACAATAGCATAGTGTTGTGAACAAAACAAGTCGTTTATTGTATTTCAAAATTGTCAATTAACGTACATGATTCGTAAAAGCGAGTATAATTTAAAGCACCCATTCACCTGAAATCAATACCCAAAAAGGAGTTCATAGTGGCACTGAAATCTCTCCACTTTAAGTGTTACTGGGGAATGAGTTATTTTCGGGAAAATAGTCATATTTACACAACAGTAATGTTGTTGCGTAATATTTGATAAAAAATTATCATTAAATTCTGGTTATTATTGGTAACGATTTAGAAGGAATGAGTAAATGCTTAGTAGTATATATTTAGTGATGCATTTCTGCATTCAAATTGTTCGTAACGACTAATAAAACTTAACATATCTTGATTAATACAAGGGTTACTGTACCGCGTTAATCTCTAAAAGTGTAAATTACGTATAATTATTATTAATAATAATCGTTTAAAACAAGGGTTAAAATTTCATATACACGGGATGCGCGGTTAACCGGCCACTAAAATTTGTCAAAAACTGGCCGATTAACGGCTCCATTCGTAGTCGTTAAATAATGTTATCTCTGAAAAAATTTGGTCAAAAAATTGCCGGTTAACGAGTTATGGGCCATAACTTATGGCCGGTTGAAGGCGCATCCTGTATATTAAATTTTTTCTCACATTTGCCTAAAAAACTTGCTTTCGTAAAATAATAAAACTTTTTCAAAGTTCACTTTTGTGGAAAATTGACTTCAAAAAACCATCAACCGTTATAAAGGATTTGGTAATGGTATTTAGTAGTTGACCTAAAAAAAGTGAACTCAGAACATATTGTTAAATTCAAATCTATTCAACTGTGGCGTTTTGTTGGCAAATGCCACTAAAAAGTCCATTTGGTCATTAAAAACTGGAAACAACAATTATTTCAAAGAAAAAAGAAACAGAAAACTTGAAGTACCCAAGCACATCCGGCTAGGCGTCATTTATTGATGTTTTTCTATTTTCTAGGCAAAATCTGCGAGAGCCGGTGCCAAGCTCGATCGTCTCTCAACGAGCGGAAAATAGCAATCGACTTGTGCGGCTGAGATCACGATTCAATGAGCTTTCCCTGTCCGAGTTAAGCGAGCTCAATGTAAACGTCTCCCACTATGATTCCATTTCTGTTTGTAATCAAACATTCCCATTGTCCAGTGGCGACAGTCTGAATTGCCGCCGCTGTGGCAACAACAACGGCGATCGCAGCTCCTTTTCAACGCTCAACCGCCACTCGGACTCAAGTGTCCCCCGAAAACCGACTAGAACGCGCTCGATGCAGCGAGGCCCAATGCCCGGCCTGACCGGGACCACGTCCATGCCTGCCATTGACCAGTCACAGCGGCTCCAGGAGCTTCAAAATGAACTTATTCAGGTGAGAAAAGTGAAAAAATAATGTGTTTTGGGCACGGGTTGAATTGGTATAATCTTAAAGTACACTGGGTACGTAGTTAACCGTCCAATTTGTATTCAAACGTTCTTTTGGCGATGATAATTTTCCATCCATAACATTATTTCAGGACTACGCACTGAGCTGTTAACTATCCATTTCTCCTAAAAATTTTGTGGGCGGTTAACTGCGCACACTATAATAAAGGGAAGACAAGGAAAGGTGAATTCGTCACACTTTTGTTAGCCAGTTAACCGTTGTTCGTATACTTCTTTATTCATATTAGACATTCTTCAGTTTTTATTTTGCCGGTATATGAAGAAAGGTCAATTGGTCGACAAACATACGACGAATTCACCTCTCTAAAAATACTTGTGTGGTCAATTACCACGTTATTCAGTTTTTATTTTATACCAATTCAAACGTTGCTGCGTTTTGTGAAATAATTTTAGTTGTTTTGATTTAACGAGTTTTTATAATTGTGAGAAAGTAATACGAAAAGCCATTTATCATTTGTTGTGCGTATTTGTACTTTAAGAGTGATAATTTTTAAGATTATGAAAATTTGTGAGCACCACTCAGATGATATCGAATGACGAATTTTTCAATGGTACGTGAGAAAAATACAAACAATTTTTTGGAGGTGTACTAACCGTGGTGTAAAAGCATACGCACAATTTTTGCCTGATATTTTGTTTTGGTATACAGCAATGTTCTTTTATCACTTTTCCAGCTCAATCCACGAGGTGTCCCATTCCATTGAAAATCATTGGCGGTCATACTATGCCGTTTTTTGTTACGGGCCATCGCCCTTTTTTGGAGAAAGACCGCTGGAGGCGCTTCAGGACGGGCCAGGGTTAGAAAAATTGATAAACGATACCCTCCTGAGGCGCCTCCAGCGGTCTTTCTCTGAAAAACGGCGATCCTTGGTGCACCAAGTGGATTAAGCTGGAGAAAAGATTAAAAGAACCATACTGTAGGAAACTTAAAAAGTTTTACTCTTTGTTTCGTAGGGTATGGTGACCACAATGCAAGAATTCAACTCATATAAAAGTTGTCCTAATTTATTAGACTGCTAATAAGTGGCATTTCTGTGCCCTAAGGTATTCGCTTTTAGCGCCATTGCTAACATTAAATAAAAAAAGACTAATGTATTTAACTGAGATCAAAGTAGCATTGTTCTCGGCCGACGTAAAAAAACTACTAAAGGACACAAAAAGAAAAACACTTGAAAGAACAAACCTGTTCATTTTCGTAGTTAAAAAAAAAAAATTAGTACAAGTGGACAGGCTATAAAGTTACTAAAATAACGCTTGACAGCTTTGAATCGGTTTAAAAGAATCTCTTTAAATTGATCTTTCAAATTTGGCTTTAGTGAAGATATCCATTTTTAACCTAAAATTATTGTTATATTCTTTATAACTTATATTTCATAAGCTTGCAGAAAAATATCAAAAAATTATTAATTTTGGCCCTACAGTGCAATATACGGTGTGGTTCAACAATTAATCGGATACAGAATTTTTTTACCCGCAATTTACATGCTGAAACAGTATCGCAGTGATTTTCAAACGCGAAAAAAATGAATAATGTTACCACTTTTTGGTAACGTTGTTGACAGCGCGTCTAAGGCCTTTGTGGCCTGCCATTGGCGTGCTCGGCCAATCACCGAAAGGCAAATCACCGTAATTACGGTAAATTTACGCGTAAAGCGATTTCCTTCTTTTAAAATATTTTTGTATTACAGTCCTCCCCTCGTAATATGCATTTCCGTTAAAAATGTTTTTTCGCGTTTTAAAATCAGGACGATATAAAACTGCGTGTGGAAATTTGCCCTGATTGATTTATTGTTGGACCACACAGTAGTAAAACGGTAAGCCAAGTGGACACATACAGTTGTGCGTTTTTCCCGAAAACACTTTCTAACGTGTCAAGAAAAGCGTACTGATTCACCTTTTCCACAATGTACGATGATTTTTTTTCTAATTAACGATATTGATGATAATGTAATCAGGTCAATATTATGAATCAAAACTTATCATTCATTTAACTCGATTCAGAATTATTCATGACATATAAAAATGAGTCGAAATAAATCTGGTATAGTCCCTAATCCCATAAAGAACGTTTTGTTCTCGTCCGTCATGGGAGCGTCCCTTATAGGATTAAGGACGGTAAACGTCAATCAACTCTTGCAGGTAAATTTGCGAGTCAAATGGTGCATCTTTTCAATTCGAAAAAAAAATAACGGTGACTAACTTTCTTGAATGATTTCATTTAGAAATTAAATTAAAGCATTACAATATTAACAAAACCAGGTGTGCACTTAGGTTAAAATTATCTTACAGACTGTGGTTCTGTGACGATAGGTGAGTCTCGTTTTTTTTGTTAAATTTTGTATAAAAATTCAAAAAAATAAGAAATGGGTAGCCCAAAATGCAAAAAAAAGTTAAGTTTTGTCCGTCTTAAAAAATTAGATTTTGTAGCATTTCTTCGTTTTTGCCCTCAATGTCACGTGACATAATGAACTTGGAAAAAAACGGAGAAATAATTTAAAATCCAACTTTTCAAGACGAACAAACCTGCTCTAGCACTTTTTTTTTACATTTTTGGCCTCCCGTTTCTTATTTTTTCGAACCATAGAAAACCAGCGGTGAGTTTCCCGTGGGTTAATTTAACTTTGGTGCATACTTGGTGTAGCTGCATTTGTTGCTGACAAATATACATTAACTGAATTTATTACTTTAGGTGGTTAGCAACTTTGGGCAACATCGAAAGCCAGACAGACTGAGTATTTGCGAGTGAAAATCAACTTCTCTGTACACTTATTGGAAACTCATATGCATCATATGACGACATTTTTGACGGCATTCGACAAAAGCAATTTGGACCAAAATGTGGGCCAACTGATTTTATCTGTCAAAAGGCTAGAGTGAAGCATACGAGCTACTAGAATCATTCATTAATTCTTCAAGCGACTTATTATTATTATTATTATTGTATCGGCTTTAATTCGTCTGCCAAGCACGTTTAGAATTTTTATTGAAATAAAGAAGTTCTAACGGGATACTGGTGTTGATTTTTCTTTTGCAATCATTCACCAGCATAATATGACTCGTATGATACCGGTTTTGTCTCAATGCTTACATTTACTGAAGAACTACTGGTATGATAGTCACTTTGTCATAGAACTTAACGGCGCCGCGGTCTTTCGGAGAAACAGTTTTTCCATCTGTGGTGGCACGGAGTGAGGAATTTAGGTGATTATTAAACAGGCCAAGTCCTGTCTTAAACACCATGTTGCGACGATTTTATCGCCAAGTCTTGTTCAAAACATGACTTGGCGACCACATGGTTAAACCAGACTTGGCGATCAAAACTTGTTTTTCGTATGGCTTTGGCGACCAAAAATGGCGTGGACACCAGGATATAGGCTATAGTACCATAAAAGTTAAAATGTGTCCATTTTGTAGTTCAAGGTGCAGTCCGATTAACTCGGCCACGTTTTGGCGTACAGTAGTTTGTGCGATTTTTTTTGTTTTGTCCATAACTTCCGAATCAAATAACTCTCAAGGGTCACTCAGTCGAAATTTTGTTTGAATTTTTTCCCCTAAGGACACGGTGTCGTATGGGCCATACGGTAAGACCCATAGGCTGCTTATGAAAAACTACATGTATGAGGTCCTAAAATCTAAGACCCATATTTTACTCTTACAACTCCACCAAGCACAAACCGAGACGTTTCCCAATTTTATCGTTAATGTACCTGGTATAACTCGAGTGTTTATATACAAACTTTATTGTTTGTTGATCATTTCATAAAAAAATAATGTTATCTGACAGAACAACTGATTCAATTATTAATGCTCAAAGAAATTCGATTATGCATTTTCCGTTGTTGTCGTGCCCAACTATTTTAGTGCCATTTTTGTCAAGGCAGAATGAACTGCCGCCACTTCCGTTGACTCCTCCACTGTAGCCGCCACCAGATCCAGGCTCACAATTGAATGTAACTGAACTCTGTCTTGTCATAGTCGGTGCTCCACCGCCACCAAATCCACCTTCAAACACATGATTCTTCCGTCCTTTTAACTCATAATTACATCCGTTTCCGATTCCAATCCCGCCAGTCGGAGCTTGGCCACTTCCACATAAGGCTCGATTTCCCTCTGCGTATTCCGCGATGCTGGCGTCAGACGCGTCTGGCCAAGATAAGGTTGAAAATCTTATAATAAAATTAAATTTAGAATTCAAAAATATTTCTGACGGTTGTTCCCCAAGTTGCCACACTTTTGGTTTCCATTTTTAACGGGTAAGCAAAGAAAAAAAGCGTAATTCACACTAAGAACGTGGCAAGTTAGGGTTTTGGGGGGTTTTCAAAAGTCAAAACAAACAAAAATCAAAAGAAAAAAAAGACAAAAAAAAAAGAAAAAAATATCAAAAAAGTTCTAATTGCGTGCCGCCCTCTGCTGCGCGGCAACTTAAATTAGCGCTGGGTTTTGACAAAAAAAAGAATTAAAGGCGGTGCACGTGACATTCCAAAAAGTAACGTAAATATTTTTTTATTTTACATTTTTTTTAAGAAAAATGGTCAGATCACGATGAGCTGATCACAGTGATATATTTTTTATATTTTTTTCATAAAAAATAATTTTTAGACTTTGAGCACCTAAACATTTTTTTTGCGTTTGGTGCGCGATCTGAACCCGCTTTAACTTAACATGCTGATATATTTTTTTATACTTTTATATATTAACTTTGATTTCCTTTAATATATTGTTAAAATTGGCAAAGTACAATTTTGGTGATTTGGGCGATCAAAGAAATCGATTTTGAACCAAGTATATTTTCTTAAAAACATTTTTTTTTGTTTTCAAATATTTTTACATATTTGTAAAGTAGATTTTCTCAGGAGTACGGGAAAAATATTAAAAAAATGTAATTATGTCTATAAAGGTGTTAAAATTAGCACCAAAGTGGTGCGCCCTGAAGAGAGAGAGTCGCGCGCTCGTCTTTTTTATAGCGGGCTCGAAAAAAGTGTGGCAACCTGGGGGGCTCCCTTTCTGACAATAGAAACAAAACGTAAAATTCAGAGTTTGGGAATTGATGAAAGAGTGAAATATGATTGGTTCAAGCAGAACCCGTATTTTCACAACCCTAATATTATGTCCGCCCCCTCCTGCAACAATAAGTGCACGAGGCATTGCCGATTGGCTTAACTCGTATACGAACGTCCCGCCACTTCCTTCACCATTTACCATCCCAAGTGCATGTATTCCGATTTGCCCGAGTGCCACTTCGACGATTGTCCCGCAACAGAGTTCGAACTCTCCTCCAATTATTGCTCCCTTTCCGCACCTAAACTGCCGTTTAAGTCCCTTTTTATGAAAACATCCCGCCCCAAACGCGTATATTCGGTAACTTCCATCGCGTGGGATTGTTAACCGTTGAAATCCATCTTTAACATCAAACAGTTCACGGTTTTGGATCCAATCGTACTTTGTTTCGTACCATCGAATACACTCATCCAATGTGGGACCGTTAGCACCAAATTTTTCGGTTATAAATTCGAACTTAGTCCACAAAGTGAACTTGATTTTTTGCCTGTCAACGCTAATTTTACCAATCGAATCATTTTCAACGCATTTTTTAGAAACATCACTTTTTAAAAGACTCGTTTTTGTAGTGTCAGACTGCGAAAGAACTGATTTTGAGATATCTTTCAATTTTTTCGCAATATTTTGAGCATTTACCGGTATTCCGTTTTTGTCCAAGTACCGGCAAATGAGTAGCGATGAAAGACTGTCTTCTTCGATAAAGTCGAATTGGTTTTTGACAAAGTCATCACATGAGTCACTTTCGACATGAATAAAACCGATTCCCATTTTGAGCTGCTCGGGTGTAATCTGTTCCAGACAGTGGTTGATAATATCCATAACCGGCTCAATCGGAATACAATGCAAACTGATAATTATGTCAACCAATCGCGAAGGAGAAAGGCCAGTTATTTTTGATTTTAGGGCTTTACACTCCATTTCGATCATTTGGGTGTGCCAAGGGTAGGGTTCACCAAAAAGTCCGGAGTCGTAGAGAATTTCCACCAATTGAATCGTCGCATTGATACCAAAATCCGTTTTATTCACCTGATAGATTTTATCCATAAAAATCTAAATATATTTTACGGTGTAGCAGTTTGGGTTTTCAAACTGTATGGTCCCCAAAAAACGTTTTCTCCAAAAGACCCCGGTGTCTTACGCATCATACCGTGTGTTAGAACTAGGACTGTTGCGGTGATGCCAAAATAGCGCTTGAAATAATATGAAAATTGCTTAAAAGCCAACAATCTCAGCTCAAACACGCGGTACAGTAGTATTGGTTTTATGTAAGATTAATGATGTGAAAGTATTTTGAAATAAAATTACCTTTACTGTTTTCGCCGCATATTTTTTAAAGTTGATTTGGATCGGCAGATTTGCTTTAGTGGTTTCTCGTGCTTTTTTGATGACGAGCCGGAAAAAGTTGGAGTGAAAGCCCAAAATGTGCTCGTGAACTTTCACGTTTTCGCCTATTTTAAATATTTTTTAAGAGATGATAAATAATATGTTTAGACTACAGTCTGTAGTCTACAGACCATGGATCATCAATTGTTCAGAGTAAAAGTCCTACTAAGTGTTGTTAATATAAAAAATGTTGAGTTGGGCAATGAAGAAAAAGTTTGTGCATGAATATCTCCCAATAGGTCCCCAATACCAGTGTTGGAAGCGTTGGGCGTTCGAGAAATGTTCTTTCCAACGCGTTGGGAGCGTTGGGGAAACATTCAAGCGTTGGCCAACGCTCAAATTTTTTCTACAGCTTAAAGCAATTTTATACTGTATGTATGCTATGTAAAAGCAAAACGCCCATCGACATGTTCTCTTTCTTGTTTAAAACAGTTTCCACTTATCCGTCAAGCATCAGTGTTGGAATTGTTTGGCGTTGGGGTACGTTGGCCCAACGGGTTGGGAACGTTGGTCATTGGGAAAAATCAAGCGTTGGGAAAAATTCAAGTGTTGGCCAACGCTTGCGTTGGGAAAAATCCGAGCGTTGGGGAAATTTGGCCAACTTTTCCAACACTGCCCAATACACAATATACAGTCGAAGTCGACACTCAATGACAATTCACCCCAATACAGATTCTATATTTCGACAATCAAAAACGTCCCTTTTGAAAGTAAGGACTGTATTGCATTCCTCACAATTGTAACCAAAATTTTCCAGTACAGTCCTTAATTCCATAACGGCCGTTTTCGGTTCTCGAAAAAGCGGCCGTTATGGGGTAAACGGCGGTTTTGTTTCGGAAAAAAGAGGCCGTTATGGAATAAACGACCGTTTTTGGAGGAAAAATGACTCTATACAGTTCATTATTTACTGTACTTACCTTTAGCACAATTCAATTCCACCTCATTCACAGTGCCTTCTTGATATTCATATTTGAAAGCATTCAGAATAAAAGACACATAATTTAGACAACTCATTTTTCGAAAAAAAAAATGACGTCTGAAAAAGTTTGGCGTCTTGACGCAAGTAGCAATGAAAATTTTGGGGCAAATTTTATGTTTACATGTACATTGGGTGTTAAAAGTAAACGCCATTGTGATTGTGACCTTCTGACGCGGTTTGCAATTTTTACCAATCTGACAATTATACAGTGCCTCCCTGCTACATGTAAACACCAGAACGAAAATAAATATTTCTTGTGAACTAAAGTTGTTTTACTCTTGAAGACTGAAATGGAGCAGAAAAAGTGAACAAATTTTACAGAATTAAAACCAGCAATAGCTTCATTCCCTCTATATTGAAAACTATTGTCGGTGGTTTTTCGAAATAATTAAATATACAGTTTTATGCAGCATTTTCAACTTTTATAATTTTTGTACGACTCCTAGGTGCTCGAAGAATGTTCGGACGTCGTTTTGCTTTGGGCTTGGGACTATTTTGTATTTGCTGAGTTGACGATTGAATATCACTTGATGCGGATTTTGGATGTAAGGTCGCAGCAGTGGACTGTGAAGAAGCCTGCATTGTAGATGAGGAATTTTGTGCTGGGATTTTTGCATGTACATGATCTGAACATAGTGTGTAAGTGTAAAATAGAGATGGTTTTAACTTAAGGTCGCTGACTTGATAAAATAAAACGGGCACTTTTTTTATAAATCGTAAGACCACTATTTCACAAAACTCGTGAAAGGGCCTACTTACGCTATAAGCTACCCCCATAAAAAGTTTTATACTTTACGCAGTATAGAAAAGGTAACTTTGAAATATAGACCTAACTTCTAATGCGGACGACTTTGATACTCGAAAATAGCGTCCGTATTGGGATTAATTGTCAAACAAAGTCCTTGAGAGAAAGTCTTTGAGAGAAAGGACTGTATACAATTTAAGATGTTCGATTTAATTTGTTTATTTTTTTTTTAATTTGGAAAACATACTTTCACAACATCGTTTGCCAATCGTCTTGCAAACGTGCTCAAATAAATCGCTCCGAGACGCAAACTTTCGCCCACAATCCGCCCGGCAACACATGACATTTAGCCGACAGACGAATTCGTCAGTTCTCGGCAGGACATGGAGGACAGCGTGTGCCTTTATGCTTTTGTTACACGCTATGTTTTTATTACAGACGAAGCACGTCTTCCCACGCCGCGGCTGTTCCTCGTCCCGCATTTGTCCCATGCCTTTGATTGACCCGTGGCATTTCTAAGGATCGGTTCAAAAATTTATTGACATCGTTAATTTATTGATATCCGCTAAAATTTTCAAGAAAAAAGTTTTTCAGGGAAAATTTTCAATTTGGTTTTTGAGGGAAAATTGACGAATTGGTTTTTGAGGGAAAATTCAAGAACTGGTTTTTCAAGGAAAATTCCAGATTTTGTTTTTTTAAAGAAAACGCCTTTCGAAGTGTTTTTCGGCGAAAAAGTTTGTCGAAAAAAATGTCATCCAGGGAAAACGTTTCTCGAAGAAAAGGTTTTTCGGGGAATTTTCCAGAAAAACCATTTACTGGAAAAACCTTTTCCTTGGAAACCTACACGGATATCTGCTAGTAAGATAACCCAAAAGTGATTCATAAGATTTTTGCACCTTTTTAACAAAATAATTTTGGAACCGATGTCAAGACATGTTTGACAAATTCCCATTCTTTTTCCGAGCTCAAGTTTTCGGGCTCTTCTTCCTCATTTTCATCCTTGACAAAATCCATGCCACAGACTCCACAACCATACTGTTGATAGACTCCATCAAATGCACAATGACGATAGTGGTCAAGTAAATGTTTCTCAGTGTACTGGATATTATTGTCCTAAAATGGACTGTTAATTGAAAAAAATCTAACATAGCTAATATTTTTAAGCAAAATATGGAAATACTGAGAAGGCAAATTTGTACAGGGGGGTCTGGTTATAAGGCCAAGCCCCAAAAAATGACTTGACCTTAATGCACTCCAAAAAAATGACTTGACCTTAGTGCAAGAAAAAAGTCCAAAAAGATACGATTTCTATAAAAAAATTATTAACCGTGTTTTACCCGTGTCGTTCTATACGTATATGTCGAGCTCTAAATTAAAACCCAAAAAAAGTGAGAAAGACATGATTTCTATAAAAAAATTTTATTACCCGTGTTTACCCCTGTCGTTCTAAACGTATATGTCAAGTTCTAAATTTAAAACCAAAAAAAGTGAAAAAAGACATAAATTCTATAAAAAGAGAAAATTATTACCCGTGTTTACCCCTGTCGTTCTAAACGTATATGTCGAGTTCTAAATTTAAATTCAAAAAAGTGAAAAAAGACATGATTTATCTTGAAAAAATGACTTGACCTTAGTGCAAAAAAGATGACTTGACCTTATAACCAGACCCCCCTGTAAAAATGCACATACAAAGGATGTCCTTTATAAAAATGAACTTAATTTTTACCATTATTCCCATTACACTGGGTTGGCCGTTATGTTTCGCGCCGTTTTTTACATTTTTCCCGCGCGAACTGTTATGTTTGTTTTACCCGCCTACGTTCTGCGCAGTTATGTTTCAATTTCTTTCGAAATTTCTTTCCAGCATAGCCGTTATTAGATTTCAGAGAATTTTTTGTTGAACTTTGTGAAACATACCGGCGCACTCAATGTATATTTTTTTTCTGGAACAGCATTTATACGGTATAAATTTTACCTGTTTATCCTCAAAGTTTGTAAAAGTAAGTCGACAATTTGGGCATTGGGCTTTTCCATGAAATTGACATATG
>SCLG01000583.1:61651-76819 GCA_004367875.1 Oikopleura albicans | reverse complement strand
ACTGCTTTTGACTTATCCGTGTACAAAATTTCGACCGTTAATGAGTTAACGGTAACCTGCAATTTGAGGACGTATCGTGATGATACGCAAGTACCCAGTGCATGCGTACAAGGACGCGCAGCACATAGCGATCCTGACGACCACGAATGGCGTAAGGCACAAATGTCAACTGAGCAAGGACAGTCTTTGTTAACTTAATCAGTACATGTACTATCTACAGTAGTATGTTAATACTCGCAACTGGCACCTTACAAGTCTAAAAATGTTTATAAATGTTAAAATGACTGAAATTGAAAAAAAAGTCCACAATATATTCATTCAGGCCCTAGAAATATTGTAGGACTTGGGCATTTAGGGAAAAATTGTATTATCAACCTAAAATTCACTTTTTCTTTCTTCAAGTCCTTACTCTCAATACAGACGCACTCAGTACGGACGCTTTTTGTGAGAATGCCGTCCGTATAATAATAATTTATTGGAAGTTAGGACTGTATTATTATTTCTAATTTGCTTTTTTTGTATGACTGACATCCTTAAAGCGTTGTATTTTAGCACGAAATTAAATTTAGTTTTAAGTGCAGTTGGGCTAAAAAACTTGATAATTTAAGATTTTAAATTTAATAAATCCTTCAGTACGATTAGTAGTTTAGTATACACAAAGAACTTACAAGAAGTGTCCATTTCAGTTCATATCAACGACAAAAACGGTTCAAAAACGACATTTTATTCAATACTGGTTCTAATTCTTCCTTTATTTCTTTTTTTAGTTTAAATTAAACTGTTTACGCTTTATCTGAGTTTGAATAAACTAGCTGGTTAACAAATTGTTACGTTTAAATCAATTACGTTTCTAAATCAATCCTTTGTAATTCNATTACGCAAAATAGCTGCGGAATGATGGTTAAAATTTCATAACGCACGTTCAAAATAAATGGAATTTTTTTAATTGGGCCACTGGCTGGCCATACGTGTTAAACCACGTTGGTGTAATGAAATGAGTTCCATTGTAGACCACCGAGTTAAACCTATCACGCGTCCGTGTAGATACAAGAGTTTCAATTTTTTACGTGATTATATTTTTCGGTCAAAACTAAACGGGGGTATTTTTTGACTCACAAATTACTACCGTGTGAGTTTCATGAAAATCGGCTGCACATTTCTAGAATCGACCAATTTTTCTTTACATTTTCTCCCCACTTAACTCTTAGGGGGAAGTGCGTGTAAATAGACACGCAACTTGTGACCCCCCTCAACTTTTCGAGAAAATTAGATTGACGGTATTTTTGCGTAGGTTGGAGATTTCAAACAGCTCTCTAGGAGGCCCTGGTGGCCGAAATCAATTTCTGAATAGTCAGATCGACGTAGTTTGACGAGCTCTATAAGACTGGCTTTACCAGTTTTTTTGTATTATTGCGAATTAATGTGAATTTTTAAGTGCGTGTTTATTTACACGCATTTCCCCCTACGGGTTTCCAAAAACTCCCTAAGACTTAACAATACGCTATAATTTACAGTCGAATTTGTCATTTTTTACAACAACATTTTATTTTCAAAACTTGGGTCGGAAGAAGAATTGTATCATAACTACAGAATTTTATACAATTTGTAACCATTACGGTGATCGGACGGAATGTTTAGATCACCGGAAAAACAAAACCATTAGATCGCCAACATTANACCACTTCGAACAAAAAAAAAAGGAATATTGAGCCAAAAAAGTTTGTCTGTTAAACCAAAAACTGCACAATTCGAGAGTCGTTTGCAAAACCTCGTCCCAAAAAATGTGCCCAAGTAGAAAGTCGTTTGATCAAACTTGGGTCTGAAAAACGTGCTCAACCAGGCAGTCTTGTAAAATTTCCTGAAAAAGTGCTCAACCAGGCAGTCGCGCTCAACTAGAAGGTGCTCAACCAGAAGGTCGGGACTGTATAGGAGGCGCCAAGTTAGGGTAGCACGGTGCTTAAATGAGGGGCTAACGAGTGGAGCAAAACCCGGGTTAACCCTACAAAAAACTTTTAGTCGAACCATACATCAAAATGAACGCTGGGATGTGGGTAAATTTTTCACCGCAGGAATAAAATTTCTATCAGCTAGAACAAAAAATTTTCCAGTACCGAAAAACTTACCTGTTTTCACGAAATTTCGGCCCCGCTTTTCTCTCATTTTTTATGCATGAAACTCCACCAAACTTATTTTCTGGAAAACCCATTGATCGATCTCTATTTTTCAAAAATAACGAACGAAAATAAGTTTTATAAAAATGTCAGAAATTAACCATTTGTCAGATCGGTACATTTTAGGTTTTTTGGTGAATAATTTTTCGATTTAAAAAATGCGCGTGCGCTCATTGGTCAAAAGTATGACTGAGATGACTACGCATTTGCCCCAAACACAACAGGGGTAACACTACGCGAATCAAAATGATGGCGTTGAACATTAACTTGTTCACATGAAAACAGTGCCATATGGCACTATCGGGAGCGCGAGAGTTAACTCTCAAGGGTCCCAAGTGGCATATAATCCGTAGGGGGACAACGGTGCGAATTTGCACCAAACGTCCTGGCGGCTATATTAAGTTTTATATCTAAGAGAACGATGCGGTTTTTTCATTACGACAAAATAGCTCTCAAAAAAGGAGTCGACACCTGTTTCAGGGGTTTTCCATGTATTTTCATGTTTTCAGGATAAATAAGCAAAAATAGAAAATCGCCGATTTTTAACGCATCCGAAAAATTTCAAATTCTGGAATTTTTGCCCGAAAAAACAGTTTCGTTGTATGTTTCATATTGTTTCTTATAAAATTTGACTAGACCCCTGTTTCAGCGATTTTGGATTAAGCCCGGTTTACAATCATTTTCGGTCGATTTAAGGCGTTTGGTGCAAATTTGCACCAATGTCCCCCTGAGAGTTAAACTTCAAAAACACAAAAAAAAAACATTTCCATTTTTGGATTGTTAACCAAATTTATTGTGCCTAAAGCTGCGTGAGAATCAGAATGTTTATTTTTTAAGCTGCTCTTGTAGGGCGGCCTTGGTTTCTTGAAATGCAACGTCAACTTGTTTGTAATTTTCTTCGGCTTGCATTTTCGCCAGCCAAGTGGAAATCTTCGAGTATTTGGCATAAGGGTCCTTTTCGACAATTGTGGGCATGGTCAAGGACACGGCCGTTGATACGTCGGCAATGGTCATATCCGGACCGGTCATATATGGACCAACAATTAAATGGTCGTTCATGAACTGAACCAGGAATCGAAACCAACATTTATACCGTGTGTCTATCGGTTAATTATGAAGGAAAAATCGTATTCAAAATGTTACGAAAAAGTGCCCAAACAGCGACACTTTAATGAGGAGGAATTATAGTGCAGAAGGCTGCTTATAAAATTGAGTTTAAAAACTTGCGTTACATCATGTAAGTTACTTTACAAGCAGCGTGGTGAGTTGTTTGCGTGGCTAAAGGACGCTAGCCAATAGGAGGCGCCTATAAAAAAGCATCAGCCAATAGGCGCGCTTGTAATTCAGTTACAGAGGCTCCGCGCCTACGGCGCTGGCGTCTGTAACGGCTTATGATGTAACGCAAGTTTTTAAACTCAATTTTAAAAGCAGCCCTTTGCACTATAATTCCTCCTTATTAAAGTGATGCAACTTACATATACAGTAAGAGGTATAATAACGTGGTTCTCGCTTTCTCAAATTTTGTATTATATTAGGCTTAAAAACTTAAAAAACGAAAAGCGCGTCATTATACCTTATACTGTACCGGTCCTTATTCAGTACAGTGACAAAACTACAGTCATGACGTCCAATACGGACGTTTTTGGTTCTCTAAAATAGCGTCCGTATTGAGGAACTTGTCATAAAGTGTCCATTTTTTGACTGTTTTGGGTACATTATTTCACAAAAAGCGTCCCTATTGGGTGCGTCCGTATTGAGTGCCTATTGAGTGCGTCCGTATGGAGCGTAAGGACTGATATATATTTCTTCACAAATGGCTTGACCTTTTAACCACGAAAGTAAAATTTGTCTCAAAAAGTAGCCCTAGAAAAGTTACGGCCAACTAAACGACCTAATGACTCATAAATAATTTAGAATGAGGCCAATTATTAATAACTTTTGTTAGAGATTTTCTGGAACCTGTTCGTGATTATTCATGATAAAAGACATTTATTCGGCCGTAAATTTGTCGCGGCTACATTTAAAATTTTTGGTTCAAATCAACTAATAATATTTCGAACCCTGAACTGAAGTTTTTCTTGGAAGACTTTGTTGTTCTCGGCGAGCTTGTCGGTTGGGGGTTTGAAACCAATTTGTGGATAGATTGCGTCGGCCATTGCCGGGTATAAAGTGCCCGCCTCCCAACAAAGAAGAAAATCCACTTTTGCGCGTTTTACCGGATCTTTTGGGTACATGCTGAAGCAAAATTAAGAACTTGAAAAACGAAAAGAAAAATTACGGCGAAATGTCGTCTTTCAGATATTTGTTAATTTTACAAAAAATATCAACGAAACAGGGTGGATATTTGCCAATTGTCAATTAATCGACGATTTTTGGGTCAAATTCGAAATTTTGTAGCCACTACATCATGTAGCGCCCTCCAGCGGAAGTTAGCACTTATATATATCTTTCAACGTTTTTTTATTGACGTTATTTACAGGGTGAGGTAATATAGATGCTAAGCCATTTTTTGGTGATTTATATTCGCTCAGCGCATTCGCGAACCAAAAACGGCTTAGCATCTATATTACCTCACCCTGTATAACACAATTTTTATAGTATGTTTTTTTTCTGGATTTTTTTTTTTACCTGGAATTTGGCTTATATTTATTAAAAATATACTGCATGATTGCCCTGGATTCCCAAATCACCAGATTTCCATCTCTCATTGTTGGAACACAGTGTTGGGGATTCATGGCAAGATATTCGGCGGTTAATTGTTCTCCCTTCATTAAATCAACAAATTTTCGATTGATGTCAATTCAAGGTTGTAAAAAAACTCGACAAAAAACTACACTCCTTAAGGGTTTATCTGCCCATTTCGCGAGCTGAAAAGTGGGCAGATAAACCCAAAAGCGTAGTTAATTTAAAAATTCATTTAAAAAATTCAAAAAATGGCGGAAATGGTAAATTTCGGAAGATAATATAGGGTGAGGTAATATAGATGCTAAGCCGTTTTTGGTGACTTATGTTCGCTCAGCAAATTCTTGAACCAAAAACGGCTTAGCATCTATATTACCTCACCCTGTACACTTTTGTTATAAGATAAATCATCTCGAGATAGTCTTTAAATAACTCAATTTAGCTTTTTTTTATAATTTACACAGGGTGCGCTGTTAGCCGTCGTCAAAAAAAGTCCCAAATTGACCGGTTAACACTGTTAACTTAACAGCGTTACTTATTTAGTTATCTCTCATAGCCAGTTAACTGGTCGTAATACGGCCCTTTTACAACCCTGTGTCAATTCCGGCATACTTGCAAGCCAATTCGGCAGCCCGGGCAGGCGGCGAAACTGGGTGCCAAAATAATTCAAAGCCCATATTTTCTTTCTTTTTTTTTTGAATATTTTTACCCGACTCAATTGATATGATTTTATAAAGTGGTATATTTCGAAAACGATTATTTTTTAATAAATAATCATTAACCACTGTATATTTTGTGGGAAAATTTTAAACACCATAAATGCTTGTTTAACATTATTTATTTTGAACTCACGGTCGAACAGTTTAATATGCATTCAAATAGCGTGAATTTTATGGGTGTATTTAATTGTATTTTGCCGCGGCAGGCGTGCCTAAACCAAAAACAGATAATGGGTGTGTTTTGGAGAGCGGCTTGTATTTTTTTTCAATCTGCAAGTTTGCAATTTATTTTACATTAAAACAAATATTTTCCAAAATTCAGGCAGCTAAATGGCCGGCACGGATTGAGCTAAGTGAATTAGTCACTCGATTTTTGATATAGTCTACAGGGGGTAGGCTAATTGCGGGATCTACACAAAAAAGTCCGATTCTGGGACGCTTTTTATTCCAAAAAACTCGGACTTTAACTCGAAATGGCAGTTTCCCGAAAGTGGTTTACCTTGTATCGCAGTGATTTTCAAACGCGAAAAAAATAAATAATGTTACCACTTTTTGATAACGTTCTTTGACAGCGCGTCTGAGGTCTATGAGGCCTTTTCATTGGTCCTTTTTCTTGCTTTTAAAATATTTTGGTATAGGTAATACAAAAATATTTTAAAAGAAGGAAAAGGACCAATGAGAAAGCCACGTAGGCATCAGGCGCACTGTGAAACAACGTTACCAACAAGTGGTAACATTATTGATTTTTTTCGCGTTTTAAAATCACTGCGATATACCATATACACCACCTACATGCTTAAAGTAACAGTCATTTTATCCGCCTACGCACTACCTGTTTTAAGTAACACTTCCACTTTAAGTAAAAGTTTTTTGTTCCTTTTTTGGGTTTCCTTAAGCATAGGTGGCACTATTACTTTAAGTAGGTAGTGCGTAGGCGGAGAAACTGTAGTTAAAAAAATAGCCATGAAAAAAATAATCATGAGAAGGCCCCTCTGGCACCGAGGATTTTCCAAGAAAACTTTTTTTTTTTGGAAAAAATTACCAAAGAAAAGCTTTTTGGAGAAAACGTTTTTCCGACAAGCTTTATCGGAGAAAACGTTTGTTTACAAAATTTTATTGAATTTTTGCTCTTCCTTATGTAACTTACGAAAACACACAAATTCGCGGAGTGGGTCCAAGATTCCACATACAGGTTAAAATAAAGTTTCGCTAATTCTGACATTCGTTTATATCAGTATAATCGTCAAATTGGCACCGCTTTTCGACGGCTTCTAATTTATAAACGAGCAGTCGGATTCGTCCTCGATTCCTAGAATCGTGCCAATAACGCGTTAGTGTGGGGCTGCAAAAATCATCAGCGCTATTTATCGGAACGATTTGCTTTGATGTGCGCGTATTAGGGTTAGGGTTGTATGAAGATTTTATCATCCGATTCGGATACTGATTATTTTCATCCACACAGTACATTTTCCTTTTTCCATAAAAACAGTCCCTAAAATAAAAATATAATTTCCCATGTTCCTTTTTGTTAACTCCCAGGGGGACGTGTGTGTATATATAGACACGACTTGTTTTTCGATTTAAGGCATATGGAGGCCCCGTATGTCAAAACGAGTATTTCTGACCCCCTCAACTTTTCGAAATTTTTTTTTTTGCGTAGGTTGGAGATCAAACAGCTCTCTAGGGGGCCCTGGTGGCTCCAATGAATTTCTGAATAGTCAGATCGACGTAGTTTGACGAGCTCTACAACTTGGCTTTGCCAGTTTTCTTGAATTATTGCGAATTATTGTGAATTTTTTAAGTGTGGGCATATATACACACATGTTCCCCCTACGGGTTCCCAAAAACTCTTTCCCCCTGAGAGTTAGTCCCGCGAGTCGGAAATGAAAATATAAGGTTACACCTTTAGTCGCTAGAGAGCATTTGTGCTACATACCTTTCTTTTTTCGGATAGTGGTCGAAATCACTCCTTGAATCTGTTCCAACTTCGGGGATATTATCGCTAAAACCATATTTTGGACAACTGTGCTTAACTCTTGTCCAACTTGTTGTCTCAGTTATGTTTCCTAAATAAAAATTGATTGTGNAATTTTCTTCGGCTTGCATTTTCGCCAGCCAAGTGGAAATCTTCGAGTATTTGGCATAAGGGTCCTTTTCGACAATTGTGGGCATGGTCAAGGACACGGCCGTTGATACGTCGGCAATGGTCATATCCGGACCGGTCATATATGGACCAACAATTAAATGGTCATTCATGAACTGAACCAGGAATCGAAACCAAAATTTATACCGTGTGTCTATCGGTTAATTATGAAGGAAAAATCGTATTCAAAATTATACGAAAAAGTGCCCAAACAGCGACACTTTAATGAGGAGGAATTATAGTACAAAAGGCTGCTTATAAAATTGAGTTTAAAAACTTGCGTTACATCATGTAAGTTACATTACAAGCAGCGTGGTGAGTTGTTTGCGTGGCTAAAGGACGCTAGCCAATAGGAGGCGCCTATAAAAAAGCATGAGCCAATAGGCGCGCTTGTAATTCAGTTACAGATGCTCCGCGCCTACGGCGCTGGCGTCTGTAACTGCTTATGATGTAACGCAAGTTTTTAAACTCAATTTTATAAGCAGCCCTTTGCACTATAATTCCTCCTTATTAAAGTGATGCAACTTACATATACAGTAAGAGGTATAATAAAGTGCTTCTCGCTTTCTCAAATTTTGTATTATATTAGGCTTAAAAACTTAAAAAACGAAAAGCGCGTTATTATACCTTATACTGTACCGGTCCTTATACAGTACAGTGACTGTACTACAGTCATTACTTCCAATGCGGACGTTTTTGGTTCTCTAAAAAAGCGTTCGTATTGAGGAACTTGTCATAAAGTGTCCATTTTTTGACTGTTTTGGGTACATTATTTCGCAAAAAGCGTCCCTATTGGGTGCGTCCGTATTGAGCGTAAGGACTGATATATATTTCTTCAAAAATCGCTTGACCTTTTAACCACGAAAGCAAAATTTGTCTCAAAAAGTAGCCCTAGCAAAGTTACGGCCAACTAAACGACCTAATGACTCATAAATAATTTAGAAAGAGGCCAATTATTAATAACTTTTGTTAGAGATTTCCTGGAACCTGTTCGTGATTATTCATGATTATAAAAGACATTTATTCGGCCGTAAATTTGTCGCGGCTACATTTAAAATTTTTGGTTCAAATCAAATACTAATATTTCGAACCCTGAACTGGAGTTTTTCTTGGAAGACTTTGTTGTTCTCGGCGAGCTTGTCGGTTGGGGGTTTGAAACCAATTTGGGGATAGATTGCGTCGGCCATTGCCGGGTATAAAGTGCCCGCCTCCCAACAAAGAAGAAAATCCACTTTTGCGCGTTTTACCGGATCTTTTGGGTACATGCTGAAACAAAGCTAAGAACTTTAAAAACGAAAAGGAAAATTACGGCGAAATGTCGTCTTTCAGATATTTGTTAAATTTACAAAAAAATATCAACGAAACAGGGTGGATATTTGCCAATTTTCAATTAATCGACGATTGTTGGGCCAAATTGGAAATTTTCGAAACTTACCATAGATGTAGGCTACAATGTAGCCACTACATCATGTAGCGCGCTCCAGCGGAAGTTAGCACTCATATTTATTTTTCAACGGTTTTTTATTGACGTTATTTACAGGGTGAGTTAATATAGATGCTAAGCCGTTTTTTGGTGATTTACTAGTATCTTCGCTCAGCGCATTCGCGAACCAAAAACGGCTTAGCATCTATATTACCTCACCCTGTATACTGGTTTAGTCTCATGAAAATCGGCTGCGCGTTTCTAGTATACCGTGTCGGCATATTTTAAAATGATATTGGCCAATAGGAGCACCCCATTGCAAGAAAAAAGAAGAAAATTGCTTTATTCTAAAAACGCTCAGCCGATTTTCATGAGGCTAAACCTGTAACACAATTTTTTAGTATGTTTTTTTCTGGATTTAAAAATAATACTGTAACCTGGAATTTGGCTTATATTTATTAATAATACTGTTACCTGGAATTTGGCTTATATTTATTAAAAATATACTGCATGATTGCCCTGGATTCCCAGATCACCAGATTTCCATCTCTCATTGTTGGAACACAGTGTTGGGGATTCATGGCAAGATATTCGGCGGTTAATTGCTCTCCCTTCATTAAATCAACAAATTTTCGATTGATGTCAATTCAAGGTTGTAAAAAACGCGATAAAAAACACACTCCTTGAGGGTTTATCTGCCCATTTCGCGACCTGAAAAGTGGGCAGATAAACCCACAAGCGTAGTTAATTTGAAAATTTAAATAAAAAAAAACTCAAAAATGGCGGAAATGGTAAATTGCGGAAGATAATACAGGGTGAGGTAATATAGATGCTAAGCCGTTTTTGGTGACTTATGTTCGCTCAGCACACTCTTGAACCAAAAACGGCTTAGCATCTATATTACCTCACCCTGTACACTTCTCCAGAGAATCTTTAAAAAACTCAATTTAGCCTTTTTTATAATTTACACAGGGTGCGCTGTTAGCCGTCTTCAAAAAAAGTCCCAAATTGACCGGTTAACACTGTTAACTTAACAGCGTTACTAATTTAGTTATCTCTCATAGCCAGTTAACTGGTCGTAATACGGCCGCTTTACAACCCTGTGTCAATTCCGGCATACTTACAAGCCAATTCGGCAGCCCGGGCAGGCGGCGAAACTGGGTGCCAAAATAATTCAAAGCCCATATTTTTTTCTTTTTTTAGTATTTTTACCCGACTCAATTGATATGATTTTATAAAGTGGTATATTTCGAAAACGATTATTTTTTAATATATAATCATTAACCACTGTATATTTTGTGGGAAAATTTTAAACACCATAAATGCTTGTTTAACATTATTTATTTTGAACTCACGGTCGAACAGTTTAATATGCATTCAAATAGCGTGAATTTTATGGGTGTATTTAATTGTATTTTGCTGCGGCAGGCGTGCCTAACCCAAAAACAGATAATGGGTGTGTTTTGGAGAGCGGTTTGTATTTTTTTTTTGTTCAATCTGCAAGTTTGCAATTTATTTCACATTAAAACAAATATTTTCCAAAAATCCAGGCAGCTAAATAGCCGGCACGGATTGAGGTAAGTGAATTAGTCACTCGATTTTCGATATAGTCTACAGGGGGTAGGCTAATTGCGGGATCTACACAAAAAAGTCCGATTCTGAGACGCTTTTTATTCCAAAAAACTCGGACTTTAACTCGAAATGGCAGTTTCCCGAAAGTGGTCTACCTTGTATACCATATACACCACCTACCTGCTTAAACTAACAGTCATTTTATCCGCCTACGCACTACCTGTTTTAAGTAACACTTCCACTTTAAGTAAACGTTTCTTGTTCCTTTTTTTGGGTTTCCATAGGTGGAACTATTACTTTAAGCAGGTAGTGTGTAGGCGGAGAAACTGTAGTTAAAAAAATAATCATGAGAAGGCCCCTCCGGCACCGAGGATTTTCCAAGAAAACTTTTTTTTTGGAAAAAATTACCAAAGAAAAGTTTTTTGGAGAAAACGTTTTTCCGACAAGCTTTATCGGAGAAAACGTTTGTTCACAAAATTTTATTGAATTTTTGCTCTTCCTTATGTAACTTACGAAAACACACAAATTCGCGGAGTGGGTCCAAGATTCCACATACAGGTTAAAATAAAGTTCGGCTAATTCTGACATTCGTTTATATCAGTATAGTCGTCAAATTGGCACCGCTTTTCGACGGCTTCTAATTTATAAACGAGTAGTCGGATTCTTCCTCGATTCCTAGAATCGTGCCAATAACGCGTTAGTGCGGGGCTGCAAAAATCATCAACGCTATTTATCGGAATGATTTGCTTTGATGTGCGCGTATTAGGGTTAGGGTTGTATGAAGATTTTATCATCCGATTAGGATACTGATTATTTTCATCCACACAGTACATTTTCCTTTTTCCATAAAAACAGTCCCTAAAATAAAAATATAGTTTCCCATGTTCCTTTTTGTTAACTCCCAGGGGGACGTGTGTGTATATATACACACGACTTGTTTTTCGATTTAAGGCATATGGAGGCCCCGTAGGTCAAAACGAGCATTGCTGACCCCCCTCAACTTTTCGAAAAAAATACATTGACGGTATTTTTTTTTTTGCGTAGGTTGGAGATTTCAAACAGCTCTTTAGGGGGCCCTGATGGCTCAAATGAATTTCTGAATAGTCAGATCGACGTAGTTTGACGAGCTCTACAACTTGGCTTTACCAGTTTTCTTGAATTATTGAGAATTTTTTAAGTGTGTGCATATATACACACATGTTCCCCCTACGGGTTCTCAAAAACTCTTTCCCCCTGAGAGTTAAGTTCCGCGAGTCGGAAATAAAAATATGAGGTTACACCTTTAGTCGCTAGAGAGCATTTGTAGTGGTTGTGCTACATACCTTTCTTTTTTCGGATAGTGGTCGAAATCACTCCTTGAATCTGTTCCAACTTCGGGGATATTATCGCTAAAACCATATTTTGGACAACTGTGCTTAACTCTTGTCCAACTTGTTGTCTCATTTATGTTTCCTAAATAAAAATTGGTTGTGATTAAATATAGTTGTGATTAACTCGCAGGGGGAAGTGTGTGCATATATGCACACGACTTGGTTTTTCGTCGATTTAAGACATAAGGAGGCCTCGTATGGCTGATTTGGTATTGCTGACCCCCTCAACTTTTCGAGAAAATTCCATTAGCGGTATATTTTTGCGTAGGTTGGATATTTAAAACAGCTCGCTAGGGGGCCCTGGTGGCCCAAATCAATTTCTTAATAGTCAGATCGACGTAGTTTGACGAGCTCTACAACTTGGCTTTACCAGTTTTACCAGAATTATTGTGAATTTTTAATTGTGTTCATACGTGCACATGATTTCCCCCTACGGGTTATCAAAAAGTCCTTCCCCCTGAGAGTTAATATAAATAATGTCTCTTTGTATTCCTTCTATACTAAGTAATTGACAACTCTACGTTGATTTTAATTGCCATTGCTCGTTAAACAGCCATGACTTAGCTTAGCTTATGTAAAAAAAAGTCAAGCTTAGATTAGTTAAGCTAAGTCAAAATATTTATTGGCTCAGGTAATTTAAGTTTAAGTAAGCTAAGCCAACCTGAGCCAATATTAAATTTTGGCTAATATTAGGTAAGTTGCGCTTAGCCAGAATATAAACCGATTTTTCCAAGTCCTGGTGCGGACAGACCTATATCATATGTGTTTAGGGGTTAATAAAAATAAACTTACCATTATTTTGAATTTCTAAGCAATAGTCCTTTGGTGTCATTATCATAAGGCGGTAATAGCAGTGGTATGGTGCGTCTTTTGGTTGGTCCCCACTGTAGTATGTTCCCGCGCAAAAGTCATCAATTTCACCCGAGTCGATTTGTATTTTCAACGCTTTTGTTTTGATCGATTCTGTAACTAACGGCATCGATTTTGAATTATATCTGTCATCAGTTTCCAGAAAAAATGTAGTCAGTTCAGTCACCAGTGACATTTCTTTTGAGCTTGTGATGATACTGAAAGTATACACTTAAATTATTTTATGTGTGACATACAAAGTAAAAAAGTTAAAGGAAACATTTTGGAAGCCCATAAAATCGGAACTAAAACTTTGAGAAAAAAACTGAATAATCTTCCAAATTAATTTTTAAAAACTTGCAGTAAACCTCAGAAAGAAAACGGTCGAAAACACTAAAAGGGTCAGAAACGGAAACAAATTTTACCACACTTTCAAAAAAGCTTTAAATAAACTTTCAAAAATTTTCAAAAAAGCTTTTAATAAACTTTCAAAAATTTTCAAAAAAGCTTTCAAAAAAGCTTTCAAAAATTTTCAAAAATTTTCAAAAATTTTCAAAAATTTTCAATAAACTTTTGAAAATTTTCAAAAAAGCTTTCATTAAATTTTCAAAACATTTTCAAAACATTTTCAAAACATTTTCAAAACATTTTCAAAACATTTTCANTTCAAAATAATAAACTTTTAAAAATTTTCCAAAAACTTTCAAAAACTTTCAAAATAATAAACTTTTAAAAATTTTCCAAAAACTTTCAAAAACTTTCAAAATAATAAACTTTCAAAAATTTTCAAAAATTTTCAAAAATTTTCAAAAAAGCTTTCAATAAACTTTTGAAAATTTTCAAAAAAGCTTTCATTAAATTCTCAAAACATTTTCAAAAAATTTCACAAACCTATTTAAAACTTTCAATTTTTTTTTAATTTGAAGCAAAAAAAATATTCATGGCAATTTAAAAGAAAACTTTTTTTAATTGAATATATGTTACGATAAAGCTTCCAAAAATAATATTTTCAACCATGAAAAACCTTCGACAAAGTATTTTTAACTTATTGAATTAACTTTTAAATTCCAAACCTATTTTTAGTGGTTTTATAATCTTCATCTTGAACATCTAACCCTTGAAATCGATGAATGTCACGTTGAAGTAGCGCAAGTTCGTACATTTTTTTCACAGAATAATTTGTATCTATGATGCCCTTGGTAAATTTATTTCTCAAGTCATTGCCGGGTACAGCATTAAGTGGAATTTGCTCAATTTGGCTACATTCGACTTTTATGGATTTCGAACTTGGATCATTTGCGGTATAAGATGAGTAGTCTGCTTCGTAATTATCCTCAAAATTTAGGGTTCGAAAGTGTCATCATGTTGAAAAAAAAAATTCAAAAATTGAAAAAAAAATTCAAAAATTGAAAAAAAAATTTTTTTTGTTTTACTTGATGAACAAAAACTGAGGTTTTTTTCAGTTTTTAAAAACATTAAAAAAACTTTGTAAAAACTTTAAGAAAAACTTTAAGAAAAACTTTAAGAAAAACTTTAAGAAAAAACTTAAAAAAAACTTAAAGAAAAACTTTAAGAAATAAATTCACCAAAATAAATTTAAGAAATAAATTTAAAAACTGTAAAAAAAAATTGAACTATTAAAACCATAAAAAATTTTTTTTCAATTTTTTTAATTAAACAAAAACTTAAAAAAAAAACTTTCGAACCGTGTCTACATCCTTGACTCCAGTAATAACCGTCGGGTAGTCACAGTTTGCATTAAGTTTTCCAATGATAACTAATTCGGTATCTTCTTGTAAGAGCGGTTTTAGAACTATGACCGGTTGCTCTCGATTTATATTATCATAAGAGACCTCATTAATCTGCCGAACCGCAAATGACTGTGCATAAAAGTCCGATAAAATTCGTTGAAGTTGGTTTATATTTCTTTTTCCACTTATATCACTATAGCAAGTTACACATAATCCAATGAGTATAAAAAACTAGTTTGAATTTGGAGGCCTAGAATAGGTCAACTAGTGTAGTTCAAGGTAAATTTAGTTGGTATGGTAACGAAGTGACACTTTCGTTTCCGATTTTTTTTTATCAAAAACTGTCACTTCCTTTCATTACTGTCACTTCGTCCCGCCACTTTTGTCCATTTTTGCCCAAAAAAACTCCGAAAAGTGTCACTTCGTTTCGTAACTGTCACTTTGTTACGTAACTGTCACTTCGTTACGTAACTGTCACTTCGTTACGT
>SCLG01000583.1:33382-52986 GCA_004367875.1 Oikopleura albicans | reverse complement strand
TCAAACTACGTCGATCTGACTATTCAGAAATTGATTTGGGTCACCAGGGCCCCCTAGAGAGCTGTTTGAAATCTCCAACCTACGCAAAAAATACCGTCAATGTATTTTTTTCGAAAAGTTGAGGGGGTCAGCAATACCCGTTTTCCCCTACGGCGCCTCCATATGCCTTAAATCGACGAAAAAACAAGTTGTGTGTCTATATACAAGCACTTCCCCCTGGGAGTTAACATAACAGCTCCTTATTGGGAATGCAGACCGTAGAAAAAACCTATTTCAGTAGTGGCGAATCTATGACGAATAACTGTTGATATTTGTCGCGAGTTCCAATCTAGTCCATGGCCAACCGAAAAGATAAATGCAAAAAATTTCATCAGAATTATTTGAAAAAAGGCACGTGAACTTGAAAGCAGCTCGGAACTTTTTTCTCGAAATAATAAATGATATTTGTTTAAAGGAATACAATCCGCGTAACGTTACAACGTGTGTACAAAACCATTGTGTACAAATTTATTTGTCAACATTAATAATGCCAAAATCAAATACACTGGCTTACTACTCATCGTTCGCCATCAATTTCCGCTGTGCTTAGTACGTATTTTTTACCTAATTTCCTTTGAAAATGTCTAGGACGCTAAAAACAAAGAAAAATCCGCAGAGGGCAGTAAAAAGCGAAAATTGATCAAAACGCCGTCCTAATCAGGGATCAAAATCCTAGTTACGAAATCACAAAATCACAATTACACTCACAGCGTTATTTTGGCGTGATTGTGATTCAAAACTTTGTGACTAAATGTTGAGTGTGATTTCGTGATTTATTTGTGATTTTGTGATCAGAAAATCACCCAGAATAAAAAAATCACACATAATCAAAAAAACACGCACAATAACCAAATCAGGCTCTATGTGAGCGTGATTTTGTGATTTTCTGATCACCGAATCACAAATAACCACAAAATAACACAGATTAGCAAAATAACATTTTTTTCTAAACGTAATCAAAAAAGGTCATTTCGATTTTATCGTGTGTCAAACCTCAAAACTAGCCAATTTTATATTCTAGAAATAAATACGCAGTGAGGAAAGAATTCCGTAGCTTTTCTCTCTCACAATTCTAGAATAAAAAAATGGGCTGGTTTTAAGGTTTGACACACGATAGGTTCTAACTTGGATTCGAATCTAGAGATTTTAGGGGTTAAACATGATTTGGAATGTACGGTAAGTATGCGATTACGCGTCTATAATTACCGTCATAGAACTTCTATTGTAGAAATATGAATTATAAATCGGATAATTTAGAACGTTTTGTGTTTTAAACTCAGCAGATACCGTTTTCCGTACAAAAGCACAAAATGACAAATTGTCAACAAGATAATGGAAAAAGCTCATTAACGAGAATCTCATTTGGAAATCAGAATTATAGAACTGATTCCATGATTTCTAGGTTTATTCCACTATAAATTATAAACGTCCAATTCACTAACCTACTTTCACTTATTCCTACTATTAACTCTCAGGGGGAAGTTCGTGTATATAAACACGCGACTTGTTTTTTCGTCGATTTAAGGCATATGGAGGCCCCGTAGGTCAAAACGAGTATTGCTGACCCCCCCTCAACTTTCGAAAAAAATACATTGACGGTATTTTTTGCGTAGGTTGGAGATTTCAAACAGCTCTCTAGGGGGCCCTGGTGGTCCAAATCAATTTCTGAATAATCAGATCGACGTAGTTTGACGAGTTCTACAACTTGGCTTTACCCGTTTTTTTTTAATTATTGCGAATAATTGTTAATTTTTTAAGTGCGTGTTTATCTACACACACTTTCCCCCTGCAGCTTCCCAAAAACTCCTTCCCTTGAGAGTTAAGACCCTTAATAGGCATATATGAAAGTAGGTTAGCGAATTGAACGTTTTTTTTGATTATTTTGAACAAAACAACTAACGATAATTGCACGACCTAACCATTTGAAATAACAGTTTACATTTGAGATAACACTTTTTCCCAGGCTTTTCGAAATTATGTACACTTAAGCACACACTTAAAAATTCACAATAATTCGCAATAATTCTGGTAAAACTGGTAAAACTAAGTTGTAGAGCTCGTCAAACTAAGTCGATCTGACTATTAAGAAATTGATTTGGGCCACCAGGGCCTCCTAGAGAGCTGTTTGAACTATCCAACCTACGCTAAAAATACCGCAATTGGAATGTTCTCGAAAAGTTGAGGGGGGGTCAGCAATACCAATTGTGCGCTACGGGATCTCCTTATGCCTTAAATCGACGAAAAACCAAGTCGTGTGCATATATGCACACAATTCCCCCTGCGAGTTAACGTAATAGGGAGAAGCAATGAATTGACATAATGAAACGCAAAAAGTGCGCTGATTGGCTTGGAAAGTGATTGAAACAAATAAATAATCATCGTTATTTTTTTTTCTTTGTTTTCAAGTCAATATTTTTACATATTTCAATTCCAATTTATGTATGTACATATTTAATAATGCCCACTTTAAGTGATTATGACCTTTCAAAAACCTTCAAAAATAAAGAAAATTGAAATGTATAGACATCACTGACAGATCTTTTGGAAGGGCTAGTTTTCATAGACGTATATAAAAGACATATAAAGTGAAAACGAAAGATAAGATAAGGCGTCTGATAGACAGCTGGACATAAATGAACTTAAAATTTTGACAGTGATAAAAATCACTTGACATCCAAATAAAACGGGTGTTAAAACTGAATTTTAAAATTCATTACAGTCCCGACCTTCTTGATGTGCATATTGCGCTTCCGAAAAACGTGCACATCCGGCCAGTCTTGCACGTCAAGGCAGTCGGTCATCATGGTAGATTTCGTGGCAGCCTCGTAAACTTTGCCAAAAAGTGCACATTAAAGCAGTCGCGCACATCAAGAAAATGCACATCAAGAAGGTTGTGACTGTATTTGAAAAAATATAAAAAAAATGCGTATTCCCCTAATTAAACCTGGGTGACCTAAAAACGGGTTAGTAAAACGCTGACAGAGCAGCCCCAAGAAGCGAGTTGCAAAAGTGCTTCATACGAGGTATATAGAGATACTTGGGTGGTTATAAGGTCTTAACTTTCAGCGCTTAAAAGGGTTTATGGTATTTTGCACTACAGTGAAAAGGTCTGTAGAAAAATTAGTTAAAACATTTTTTTTGAACATAAAATCATGTCTTTTTTACCAAAATTTGGTAAAAATCTTGTCTTTGAGAAACGTTTTGACCTGAATAATAAAAAGGTCGAGATGAGTAGAAGTTCAACTATTGAACTTGAACATATTATTCCAAAATTTGCATGAATGATATAAGGCCAAACCTATGAAAACATCATCCGTGCCCGAATAAACCCGCCGGTGCATTAACTGTGGTACACACCATTGACCGCTTACTGCCAATTTTCAGATCAAATATAAATATTCGGAAATCGATCGGTGACAAATCAAAACGGACAACGGGTTATTAGTCCAACAATCCAATCCAACCACATAAACATGTACAGAGGGGGTGCTAAATAAGGGTCGCTTGTGCTAAATAAGGGTCGTTTTTTTCCATAAAAAATATTATTGCTCCAAATAAGGGTCGCTGATTTTATCACTGTTTTCCATGGGCATTTTTTACTAGCTTTTGGTTCGTTTATGGATATAATAAGTTTAAATTGTATTAAATACAAATTTAAAATTTCAAAATCATTTATAAGACGCAAAAATCATAATTACGTCAGGTTAGAAGACTAAACTCGCCTAATGCTGGGTGTGCTAAATAAGGGCCAGTGTGCTTAATAAGGGTCGTTTTTCAAAAATCGTTAACCGACCCTTAATACGCACACCCCCTGTATTTATAAAAAAATGGACCGCTTGAAACGGCACAAATACAGTTGGTCACGTAACGAGTTGACACATAACAAGTTGACAAAGTGATACGAGTTGACAGTTTTTGGGCGTTTTTTTGGTCAAAAATAGGCAAAAAGGGGCAAAAGTAACGTAACAAGTTGACAAAGTGAAACAAGTTGACAGTTTTGACAAAAAAAAATGGAAACGAAAGTGTCAACTCGTTACGTCACCAACTGTATAACGACGAAGCCAGGAAACGGCAAAAAATCACAAACCGTTTATTTTTGATGAAAAAATGTTTAAATAATCGTTTTTTTATCAAAAATGGTTAACCTCTGAACGTGTGTCGTTAAATTCTCTGATTACATAATGTGGAGGTTTGTCCACATATTCACTTATTCATATCATATGCTTAATCTATGCATGCATATTCGGGAAAATTGTCCCTCCTAGCATTTGAAACCCTTTTTATTATTAATAAAAACGCATAAAAAGTTGAAAAAAATCATTTAACCCCTAGATATCGTGTTTTTCGTTTTGCCAAAAACCATGCCTTTATCCTAATTTATCACGTGACCCGTTGAACTTGGCCTTGATTTTCCAAAAACATTAAAAGCTAACTTTTCGAGGCGAACATTTTGGGCGAAACAGTTTTTTTTTCGAAAATTTGACCTGTCCATTCCTTATTTTTTTTTCTTCTAAAACAAACACCGAGGAAAACATGTTTAAAATGCTAGAATTGGTGATTTTCCTTTGTATGCATTCAGGGGTTAAGCCTTAACCGTTAAGGGTATTTTATAACAAGCTTTAGGCTCCCGAAATTTGACTTATCGAAAAGCGTCTGATATGAGGCGTCTACATATATTATGTATTAATACAATATGTATTAAAATTCAAACAAATGCAAACTTTCCAGCAAAGAAGTCCATTGAGTCGTAAATATTTTTTTAATTATTTAATATAATATTAATTTGCATATGAGTTTATTTATTATTCCACGCTTTTAATTTTCAAATTCAATTGCCAATGTTACCTCGCATGAACCGACTAGCCGCGGCTGTAAATGCACCCTTTGTAATGTTGTTTATTGTAAAGTTGTTANCTGGACATAAATGAACTTAAAATTTTGACAGTGATAAAAATCACTTGACATCCAAATAAAACGGGTGTTAACAGTCATGCGCATCTGGGGTAGCTAGCTACCCAATTTGCTCTAGCGCGCCAAACAATGAACGGATTTTTTTGATTATTATTTTATTTGGAAGCCCTGTTTTCCTTCTCTTACTGGGATGATTTTCAACCTTAACCCTCGTCCTCCACGGACGATGTCCCAGTTCGCTCCGTTATCGTGCGGATTTTTTTCATGCGATAGTTGCAAGATAAGAGCGCAGGGGGTGTAAAGTGAAAGCTAGCTACCCAATATGTGCATGACTGTTAAAACTGAATTTTAAAATTCATTACAGTCCCGACCTTCTTGATGTGCATATTGCGTTTCCGTGCACATCAGGCCAGTCGTGCGCGTCAAAGCAGTCGGTCATCATGGTAGATTTTTGCTGCTTTTTGCTTAACTGGTTTGTCAACTTTTTAGGTAAAATTTTCCGATAAAAACGATATATTCTGGGTCGAGACAAAATTTAGGAATCCGTAGTTTTATTCTGATTATTTAAAATTGAACACTTGGTAGTCTTGGCAGCCGCGTAAACTTTGCCAAAAAAGTGCACATTAAAGCAGTCGTGCACATCAAGATGGTCGGGTCTATATTTGAAAAAAATCTAAAAAGATGCGTATTCCCTTAATCAAACCGGTCACCTAGAAACGGGTTAGTAAAACGACAGAGCAGCCCGAAGAAGCGGGTTGCAAAAGTGCTTCATACCAGGTAGATAGAGATACCTGGGTGGTTATAAGGTTTGAACTTTGAGCACTTATAAGGGTTTATAGTATTTTTGCACTACAGTGAAAGGGTCTGTAGGAAAATTAGTTTAAATCATTTTTTTGAACTTCGTAAAATCGTGTATTTTTTTTTACTAAAATTCGGTACAAATCTTGTCCTTGAGAAACGTTTTGACCTGAATAACAAAAAGGTTGAGATGAGTAGAAGTTCAACTGTTGAACTTGAACATATTATTCCAAAATTTGCATGAATGATATAAGGCCAAACCTATGAAAACATCATCCGTGCCCGAATAAACCCGCCGGTGCATTAACTGTGGTACGCACCATTGACCGCTTACTGCCAATTTTCAGATCAAATATAAATATTCGGAAATCGATCGGTGACAAATCAAAACGGACAACGGGTTGTTAGTCCAACAATCCAATCCAACGGAAGCCAGGAAACGGCGGAAAATCACAAACAGGTTATTTTTGATGAAAAAATGTTGAAATAATCGTTTTTTATCAGAAATGGTTAACTCCCAGGGGGACAATGGTCCAAATTTGAACCTAACGCCTTAAATCGACCGAAAATGATTGTAAACCGGGCTTAATCGAAAATCGCTTAAACAGGGGTGTCACCAAATTTTACGAGGGAAAATATAAAACATACAACGAAACTAATTTTTTTGCTAAAAATTCGAGAATTCGAAATTTCTCGGACGCGTTCAAAATCGGTGATTTTCTATTTTTGCTCATTTCGTCCTGAAACGTATGTCGAAAAGTTCTCTGATCACATAATGTGGACGTTTGTCCACATATTCACTTATTCATATCATATGCTTAACCTCTGCATGCATATTCGGGAAAATTTTCCCTCCTAGTATTTGAAACCCTTTTTCATTAAAACAAACACTGAGGAAAACGTGTTTAAAATGCTAGAATTGGCAATTTTCCTTTTAATGCATTCAGGGGTTAAGCCTTAACCGTTAAGGGTATGATAGGTTTTATATCAAGCTTTAGGCTCTAGAAATTTGACTTATCGAAAAGCGTCTGATATGAGGCGTCTACATACATTATGTATTAATACAATATGTTTTAAAATTCAAACAAATGCAAACTTTTCAGCGAAGAAGTCCATTTGAAGTCGTAAATGTTTTTTTAATTATTTAATATTGCATATGAGTTTATTTATTATTCCACGCTTTTAATTTTCAAATTCAATTGCCAATGTTACCTCGCATGAACCGACTAGCCGCGGCTGTAAATGCACCCTTTGTAATGTTGTTTATTGTAAAGTTGTTAACAATGTTAACTTTACATTGTTTTCCTAGTTAATACGTTAATATCTTACTCTGTTAGTTTTAAATGTATAGACTAAGAATACGTTATTAAACTAACAAATCTAACCCTCTCGGACCTGTAGGCTGAAATTAACTAATACTCCACTGACAAAACAGCCCCGCGAAGCAAAACTCAATTATAATAGAAAATATAAATTATAAATATTACACACCATGTTTGTATTCCGAGATATTATCGAAATATATCATTGGAACCAGTTGCGTTTTTCCCCATATAGGTTCCATTGTAATTAACTGGCAGGGGGAAGTGTGTGCATATATGCACACGAGTTGATTTTTCGTCGATTTAAGGCATAAGGAGGCCACGTAGGGTAGAGGTGGTATTGCTGACCCCCTCAATTTTCGAGAAAATTACATTGACGGTATTTTTTCGCGTAAGTTGGAGATTCCAAACAGCTCTCTAGGGGGCCCTGGTGGCCCGAATCAATTTCTGAATAATCAGATGGACGTAGTTTGACGAGCTCTACAACTTGGCTTTACCCGTTTTTCTTGAATTATTGCGAATTATTGTGAATTTTTTTAAGTGTGTGCATATAAGCACACAATTTCCCCTACGGGTTATCAAAAAGTCCTTCCCCCTGAGAGTCAAATATGTTTATAAAAGTTAACTAAAACTTAATTAAATTCTGTTTTAGACAACTTTATATAAACCTAAACGTGGACCCTTAAACAATATTTAGGCTGCGGTCAGTATTATTCCCGAGAGTTAAAAATAAAAACTAAGTCGTGTTCCAATATTCAAGTAAAATGGGTGATTGAAGGCCACATTAATAACCGAACTGACCGCAATTTTTAATATTAATGTTAAATTAAAAGACGGTGCTATGCACCCATGTATATATAAAAGCGATATAAATTAGTTTCTCTCACGTTGTCTTCACCAAGCTGTTTCATTTTTTTTGCTATAGATTTTTTTCAAAAATGGGACTCATGCAAAAACTTATTTTTCTATTTTTTGCAGGAATTGGTAATATATAAAATCAAGAAATTGTTAACCTGTAGATACTGGAATACCCACCAATTTGGCTAATTATAAATATTTTTTCATAATGGGTCAAAAAGCCTGAATTGGAAAAAATAGGCCTGTCTAAAAATAGATTTATAGACTTGTAGAAAAAACATATGTTGTTACAAAGTGGATTTGCTGAAAAAAAAAAAATACTTCTGTATCATTTTTGAAAAAAAAAATTGATTTCTGAAAAAAAAATCTTTTCTAGAAAAAATGTTTGATTTCTAGAAAATTTTTTTGATTTTTGCAAAAATTTATTTCTGACAAAAAAATGTTTGATTTCTAGAAATTACTTTTGATTTCTGCAAAAACTTGTTTCTGAGAAAAAAAATGTTTGATTTCTAGAAAATTCTTCTGATTTCTGGAAATTTTTTTGATTTCTAGAAATTTTTTGATTTCTGCAAAAATGTATTTCTGAGAAAAAAATGTTTGATTTCTAGAAAATTCTTTTGATTTCTAGAAAATTCTTTTGATTTCTAGAAAATTCTTTTGATTTCTAGAAAATTCTTTTGATTTCTAGAAAATTCTTTTGATTTCTAGAAAATTCTTTTGATTTCTAGAAAATTCTTTTGATTTCTAGAAAATTCTTTTGATTTCTAGAAAATTCTTTTGATTTCTAGAAAATTCTTNATATATTTTTTTTTTTTTTTGGATTTTTGCAAAAATTAGTTTCTAAAAAAATGTTTGATTTCTGGAAAAGAAATTATTTGGGACTTTTATATTTTTATACCAATTTGAGTACAACTTTCTGCTTTGAGATTACGTCGATCGCCTCCGCAATTTGCCTCAACGTGGGAAATGGGGAACAAAATGCCCGCTAAACATAGATCTGATGCTTTGGACAGTTTGATAAGGTCTTATGAAATAAGTGCTTTGAGTCCCGATTTTAGTAACGACTGGGATCGGACGTTCAGGAAAAGGTAATTAAACTACATCGATCTGACTATTCAGAAATTGATTTGGGCCACCAGGGCCAACCTACGCAAAAAAATACCGTCAATGTTATTTTCTCGAAAAGTTGAGGGGGGTCAGCAATGCTCGTTTTTGCCTACGGGGCCTCCATAGGCCTTAAATCGACAAAAAAACAAGTCGTGTGAATATATGCACACACTTCCCCCTGGGAGTTGAGATCTCAAAAAATCATTACTTATTTAGAAATTATCCAATTGAAAACTGATTAGGCACATTTGAAGGAAGAACTTCATTTGACAAATGACAAAAAACTGTCGAATAGTTTTAACAAAACGAACTGACGGCACTTACTGTACCTCTTCATGTGTAACTACACTTTACCTTTTTTTTCTACAAAAACTCGAAAATAATAAAATTCAAATCTTCTCTTTGTTTTATATTGTTGGCAGGTGATAAAAAAACAACATGTAAAAAGCACTTTTCGGCCTTCGCCGTTTTCTGTATTCGCCCAAATAAAGTTGGGCGAAAATTATCTACACCACTTGCGCCGTTATGTTAACACCCATTATGCTACCAAAATTCGGCTCGCATTTTCGTTATACACAGGGTGCGCAGTTATCTTGCGAAAATTGCCGCTCGTACGCTTATCTTGCGACTTTTCAGAATTTTGTTTTTCGGGATTTATAATAGTTATATTATATGGACTGAGCAGTTATCTTGCGAAAAAACGCTTATCTTGCGACTTTTCAAGGACCAAGTTCGCAAGATAACTGCGCACCCTGTGTATATAGTTATATACAGTTGGTGTGGTAACGAAGTGACAGTGAAGGAACGAAGTGACGCTTTATGGAGTTTTTGGGCAACAGTGGCGGAACGAAGTGACAATAATGAAACGAAGTGACAATTTTTGACAAAAAATGGGCAACGAATGTGAACCATGTAAGCCGAGTTTTGTGAAAATGAACCAGTAAGATTCTCATTGAATTTCTCAAAACTTGCTTGGTAATGTCTTTTGAATCCGAATTAATTTCAAATTTTTTTGAGAAATTCAATGAGAAACTAACTGGTTCATTTTCACAAAACTCGGCTGTTATAGTTAATTGAAACTTAATTTAAACTTTACACAAATTGCATAAAAATGCGTGTCAAAAAGGGGGCCGCCGAAACGCGTCTGCACGCAATTGATAGGATTGTCTGCGGCTGATTATGCATTTGTTTTTTCAATGAATTATAAAAAAAATTTTCACCTGGATGTAAAAATATACCAGCTGACTTTTTGGTATAAAGTCTGACTAATTCCGAAACTCAAACATTAAACAAAAACAACTACAAACAAACACAGAGAAAATAGCAAATAAAATTATTAAAAAAAGTCCCAAAAAGCGACTGAAATATAATCAATAATATATCAACGAAAAGAAAACAAAACAAAAGCAGAAAACAAACAAAAACGAAATAAACAATAAAAAAACACGACAAAAACGCGAACCAAAATAACAATATGAAACGGTTAGTTTGTTTTCAAGAATTCGGCGAAGTTGTTCAACCGGCCGAAAACGCCATTATTGTCGTATCCAATGGAATAAGTATTTCGGGCGAGATGATTGGCGTAGGCGGGACTCGGCCCACCCGGGACTTGATAAAGCGGGCCTTACTCGAGTCGGGCTTTCACGATGTCGAAATTTTAACGATGGACCTGAAATTTACGGCTAAGGGCTACAATTTCATGTCGGTGGCGCTGTCGAGCAGTCAAGCGGCCGAGGCGATTATTCGGCGACATCCCCGCACATTGTGCGGGAAGAGAATCACGATTAAACCCGCAATTTTTCAACCAAAACGAAATCTCAACAGACCCGCCGGAAAATGCAAAAATATAGCTTTTGAACGCGGGCCTAGTAGTAGCCAGAGTAACTGTCGATTTAACCCTCATGCACCAGCTTTTCATCCTAGATCCGGGGCCTGGTAACACTGACAAATACGCAGGTACACGGGGAATATCACGGTAAGTTTTTACAGTATGAGTTTCTTATCGCTTTTCTAGTTTTTAAGGCTATTAGAATACAAAATTTGAGAAAGCGAGAAACACGTTATTTTACCCCATAACAAATTAATTCCAAATATACACGTTTTTTGTGAAATCTTTCCACCGTTTAGAACCCTTTTTTGAAATTTTTTTTTTGTCGCTTTCTAAAAATCAATTAGTTACGTCATTCCGATCGAGTTTTTTGGCGATCAAAATCAGCCGGAATGGGCGCATGAAATACATTTCTTTTGAGGCACGAAAATTAAACATTCAGATTTTTTTATTATAAATAGTCTGTTGCTGGGAAAGGGTAGAAATGAGACAAACATGTCCCATAAATCATGTAAGAACTCGTAAAGTTAAATTTCTAAAATTTAATAAGTCGCTTTGTCACAAACTAACCCCACGAGGGCCGTTTTCCCCGTTTTTCGAGACCCCGTTATGGAAGTAAGGACTGTATATCATGTCGCGCCGTACATTACACAACAAAAGTGTTTTTCGAAATTCTCGAAGAGATCGAGTTAATTCAGATGCGACATTCAACACATTTTTCCCCCCAAAAAAAAAAAATCCGCATGAACTTGACGAAAAACTGAAAACATTATTTTTTATTAAACTAACATTTTTTGCGTATTTCTGTAACACATCTTGAAAATAAAAAAGATCTATTTATTCGTTATTATTACTTCTGCTGCCTGATATGCAAATAATGACACTAAAATGAGGGCACCGGTCAAATTAGGTTCGCCCGAATAGAACCGGTGCCGAAATGAAAAGCATGGATGCATTATTTAATTAATTTGATCGGCGAAAAGAGAAATAAAAAGGCACAGCATTTTCTGTTTAAATTACAATGAGGTAAAAAAGTGGAATTCGTGCTTTATACAAGCCCAATTAGTATGTCTAAAAATTACGAAAAACATAATTATTTTAACCTTTAGGAGTTTAATTTTGACATTCGGTGAGTTTTTTGTCCGCACAAACGTATCAGGAGAACAGTCAAGTGGGATAAAAAAAGCCTAAAAAATTTTTGCTAAAGGGGAATATAGCCCACCGTTAAATTGGGATAAAGTACAAAATGAATAAGCTGTAATATGAACAAAAACGTATATTTAGAAAGATAAACTAGTCGAAATTATGTTCGACCGATTTCACATTGTTCAAATTACACTTTATAACAATTCAAACCGTGTCTATTACATCATTGATTTTCAATTGAAATTTAGCCAAATTTTCCCCCTTAATTTTTCGGCTAATTTATGTTTCTCGAAAATGAACTGGTATTTTTCAAAACTCCTCGAACAACAACAAACAAAAATCGTACTTTGAACGGCGAATTTCGTAATAATACGCCAATTTTGAACAAAATGAAAAAAAAAATCTCAAAAAAAAGTTACAACCGAATGGGGCCAATTTGATTATTGTTCAATAAGAGGGCTATGCACTGTATATCACAAAATAATGAAGAAAAAAGGGCAATGTGGTTTTAGATTGATGGAAGTTCTCGTAAACTCAAAAATATATAAAAAGAATGGAAGTTAAATTATTATCGTATTCTAAATTAATAAATATAATATACGCCATCTAACCAGTTATGTTAACAATATTGGGTTATGTTAACAAAATTTTAATCGAAATGTTTATGAGTAATAACGCTCTAGCTCGCAGGGCCCCGTTATTTAGCTCGAATTTTTGAGCCGTTTTAGTGTTAAGATAACTGGCATTAGCATAACAAGTAGTTAACATAACTAGTTTTCGCATAACTATCATTAACATAATTCGGGTAAACATAACATACCTAGCGTTAACGTGAAAAGACTAGTTTTAAAATAACTAGCATTAGTATAACTAGTGTTAACATAACTGGCAAGGTAGTGTATAATTTTTGTTGTTGTTTCATTTGGTCGTTGGTAAGTTTCGGAACTTCGCGTGGCAGTTTGTTTAACACCTTTGTGAATGGTTGACAGTTTTCATATTTTTTTTTGTACAGTCCGGGAGCGCCATTTAGACGTTCCGATTTGATTGGCAGATTCCTTCCGACTCCCACAGTGTTTTGTTATGATTCGCCCAAAATTCTTTAGCTCGCACCGGCTCATTGGCGTGTTCTTTACAGAAATCTAAACGAAAAGTTAATGATGTTTACTTAACTCACAGGGGGAAGTGCGTGTAAATGGACACGCAACTGGTTTTTTTCGTTGATTTAAGGCATATGGAGGCCCCGTAGGGCAAATCGGGTATTGGTGACCCGCCCTCAACTTTTCGAAAAAATTCGATTGACGGTGTTATTTTTCGCGTAGGTTGGAGATTTCAAACAGTTCTCTAGAGGGCCCTGGTGGCCCAAATCAATTTCTGAATAGTCAGATCGACGTAGTTTGACGAGCTCTACAACTTGGCTTTACCAGTTTTTTTTTGAATTATTGCGAATTATTGAGAATTTTTTAAGTGCGTGTTTATTTACACGCATTTTCCCCCTACGGGTTCTCAAAAACTCCTTCCCCCTGAGAGTTAAGAGCGCACGCTTCAAATTTTTGCGAGAAAATCGGGTAAAAATAGCATACAGGGGGTCTCACATTAAGAGACACCAAATTACGGGACAAAATTCAAATTACGGGACACTTTTATCAAAAAATCAAATTAAGGGATGCTTTTTTTCGAAAAAGGGTAAAAAAAATTCAAATTAAGGGACAAAATTCAAATTAAGGGACAAAAGTGGACTTTGGTCAAAAATAGCAAACCGTCCCTTAATATGAGACCCCCCTGTACGTCAAACTGTGGTGATGGAGAACTAGATGTAACATATACACAGGGTGCGCTGTAATGTTTCAGAGAAAATTTTTAAAACCGAAAAATTAAAGCACGATCAGAAAAAAGTGAAACATTATAGCGCAGTGCGTGGACGATGAAACAAAAATTTTAGAAAAAAAGGTAACAAAAAGATTGTATAGTTGGCGCACTGGGAGCCCGTATCCACAAACTTATAAAAATGTGCTGTATTCCTTAAATATTCTAGAATCTCTATTATTGTTCAAAAATTTTGTTTGTATTATTTAGTCGCTAAAAATCTTTGAAAATGGCGTAATGCCGAAATATCAGATAAATAAAATATATTATGAATGAAAAAGATTGTGATCACAAAAGTTAACACTTTCAAACAAAGGTTAACGGAGTTATAAGTTATAAATTATAACGGCACAAATGTTAGACCGTATGGCCACTTACTTTGATCGTCGCCCAGCAGTGATATACAACTGATGATGGAAGCATTCGGAACGTACCAGGAGTCCTTTGAATAAAATATAATCAACAATCCAACAGCCATAAAAATCCAAAGCGTGATAGAAATAAGCGCCTGGAGCATCTTTCGCCCTTGATCAAACTGCCCTAAAATCGGTATTAAAAAAGCGTACGCTTCAAACTTTTTTATACAAGTTCTCTGAAAAACATTTTTCTACAACTTCTCGGATTTTTTTTCTCCGAGAAACGTTTTCTTCAAAAAACTTTTTTATACAATTTCTGTGAAAAACATTTTTTACAACTTTTATGAATTTTTTTTTTGTATTTTCTCCAAGGAACGTTTTCTTCAAAAAAGTTTTTTTTATACAATTTCTATGAAAAAAACTTTATACAATTCTCTGAAATTTTTTTTGTATGTTCTCCGAGAAACGCATTTTCTCGAAAAAATTAAAAAAATTACTATATTACCTGTTTTAGGGTGAAGGGTACTTTCGCGACCATTTTTTATGATTACTTTCGCGACCAAATGGTATGGTCGCGAAAGTACTCATAAACGGGTTTTTTCGCGACCACAAATGGTCGCGAAAGTATCCTTCACCTAAAAATAGTATACGTCAAACTGCGCTGATAGAGGGGACTAGATGTAAAACATATACACAGGGTGCGCTGTAATGTTTCAGAGAAAATTTTTAAAACCGAAAAATTAAAGCACGAACAGAAAAAATGAAACATTATAGCGCAGTGCGTGGACGATGAAACAAAAATTTTAGAAAAAAAGGTAACAAAAAGATTGTGAGCACAAAAGTTAACAGTTTCAACCAAAGGTTAACGGCGTTATAAGTTATAAATTATAACGGCACAAATGTTAGACCTTATAGCCACTTACTTTGATCGTCGCCCAGTAGTGATATACAACTGATGATGGAAGCATTCGGAACGTACCAGGAGTCCTTTGAATAAAATATAATCAACAATCCAACAGCCATAAAAATCCAAAGCGTGATAGAAATAAGGGCCTGGAGCATCTTTCGCCCTTGATCAAACTGCCCTAAAATCGGTATTAAAAAAGCGTACGCTTGCAACTTTTTTATACAACTTCTCGGATTTTTTTTCTCCCAGAAACGTTTTCTTCAAAAAACTTTTTTATACAATTTCTGTGAAAAACCATTTTTTACAACTTTTCTGATTTTTTTTGTATTTTCTCCAAGGAACGTTTTCTTCAAAAAAGTTTTTTTATACAATTTCTATGAAAAAAACTTTATACAATTCTCTGAAATTTTTTTTTGTATGTTCTCCGAGAAACGCATTTTCTCGAAAAAATTAAAAAAATTACTATATTACCTGTTTTATGGTGAAGGGTACTTTCGCGACCATTTTTTATGATTACTTTCGCGACCACACCATTTGGTCGCAAATTGTTGTTCAAAATATGGTTTCGCGACCACATGGTCACGAAATGGTGTTTTAAACAGGGTTTCGCGACCATTTTTTTTTCTTCTGTGAAAACAGTGGTCGCGAAACCTCACCCAAAACACCATTTCGCGACCATGTGGTCGCCAAACCATGTTTTGANGATGCGCATAATTATCCACCCAAGGAAGAAGTCCAAATAAGAATAAAAATATCGCAATCACCGCCAACTTTAACACAGCATACTAAACATTTGGCTTAAGATTTTGTACTTTCTCATTGTTCACTCTATACAAATTCAAAGTGTGCCTTATAAATTATGTATAAGAAGCTATAAAAATGGAATACAAAACGGAAACGTTGATGTTTTTAGAATACAAAAAAAGCTAAAATACATTAGGAGGATATGGATTTGAAAACGCGTTACAGGGGGAGCGCCAAGTAAAGGTAGGAACGCCCAGTAAGGGTAGGTTTCCTTTCACAAAAAATTTTTGCCGCCATGTAAGGGTACGCCAATTAAAGGTAGATATGGGTCTCAAATTCAAACTTTTTATGTTCCATATGATTCATATGATATGAATCATATGATATGATTATTTACGTTATCTAAATATATTTTAAATAAAATTAAAGAATTATATCAAAATGAGATAAAGTTGGTATAC
This sequence comes from Oikopleura albicans, assembly GCA_004367875.1. NCBI lineage: Eukaryota > Metazoa > Chordata > Appendicularia > Copelata > Oikopleuridae > Oikopleura > Oikopleura albicans. The sequence continues at coordinate 36,646 of SCLG01000583.1, read as the reverse complement.
ACTGACAACGCCAAGTAAGGGTAGGTTTCGAAAAGCACGAAACCTACCCTTACTTGGCGCCCCCCCTATATACTGACAAATGCGTTATGAAAATATACCGAGTTCACGGTCAAAAATCGCAGGTGCTACAGAAGTAAAAAAATAACAATATACGTCGTGCAGACCTTAAACACGTTTTTTTTTTAATTTTACGTTTTCTTTAAGTGGTACAAAAATGATTTCCTATTTTATGCTATAAAAAAACATTTAGTATTGTCCCCTTAAATATTTCCTGTTTAATAATTGGACCGTTTCCGGAATCACGTGACATTTAGACTTTCTTCCGCTGATGTGATATTAAGGGGGCGCATACGTTAACTCAGGATGCGATTTATAAACACATTTTTTTTCATTTTTCTGTAATTTTAAGCCTGACCCCATGGTTGGTCTAAAAGCTGCCAACTTTGAATGAATTCGACGAACAAACACGCAATTAAACCATATTGTGCGCCACTTGGCCCAACATCTGGTTTATATGGTACAAAAATAGCCGACGCCAAATTGCCAATAATGCCAGATAAGATATAAATGGTCGCTATACGCCACCAGCCGGCCAGCTTTTCCAGATCTCTCAGCACCACCATCTACCGCAAATAAATAATTGATTTTTCAAAAAAAAAAAATTGACAAAAATACCTGGAAAAACAGGGTTAAGCATAAGTGCAAAATTCCCGCGTGCAGAAAAAGGGATAAATACAGCCGGTAAAATTGATTTGGCTCAAAGGGATGAAGAAATGGCATCATTCCACACGAATCACGAAGACAGTCGACCTTAAATAATCAGAATTAGAAAAAAATTAAAGCTTACAGGGGGAGCACTAAGTAAGGGTAAGTTTCGTGTTTTTTGAAACCTACCTTTACTTGGCGTTATCATTTCTGACACTTTTATCTTAGTTAGAGATTAGATTGACATGTTAATACAGGGGTGTCTGGTTATAAAGTCAGGCCCAAAAAAAAACTGACTGGACTTTGAAAAAACTAACTTGACCTTATAACCATTTGAAAAAAAAAATATTCCACCATAAGACTTTATGTGCTGGGAAACGGTTCAAAAATACATGATTTCAAAAAAAAAAGTGTAAAAAGACATGATTTCTACAAAAAATGATTATCTCGTCCTGATTTTAAAACGCGAAAAAATATTTTATACACAGGGTGCGCCGTTATGTTTCACAAAACCATTCGAAAAATAGTGAAACATAATGGCCCGATCGGGAAAAAGTGAAACATAACGGCGTAAGGCTTAACATATAAAGATATGTATTAGGGGAAAATATTTTCTCAAAAAAGTGAAACATAACAGCACGCTCGGGAAAAAGTGAAACATAACGGCGCGAAACATAACGGCGCACCCTGTGTATATTATATTTCTAATTAATATTTTTCCATATTTCTCCTTAAGTGCGGCACTTTAGAGGGGGAGGAATGTAATACAAAAATATTTTATAAGAAGGAAATCGCCTTTCGGTGATTTCCCTTTCGGTGATTAGCCGAGCGCGCTCAAAAATGCACAATGACAGGCCACATAGCCCTCAGACGCGCTATCAAGCAACGTTACCAAAAAGTGGTAACATTATTTATTTTTTTCGCGTTTGAAAATCACTCCGATAAAATAAGTATGAAAGTCATTTTTGAAGTTTGGGAAGTTTTTCAATCTTTTTCTAACCTGTGAGCATAAGGCCGCCTCGGTGTTGATAGTGCCTCCCATTGCGTCACAGTACTCTGCGGATACAATTTCACAGCGTCCCTCCGTGCCTATACAGCATGGGTGTGCGATAACGGTGCAGTCGATCCAGGGCGTCGGATCCATCGAATTATTCCGGCCGTATTCGATCATTTCCTTCTGGGACATGGTACACATTGGCCAGTTGTTAATTTTGACCGTTTGAGGGCGCCCATCGTCAGGATTCCAGTCGGGCACACCGTCAAAACTACTCCGCAGCATGCTCGTGTCGATATGCGTTTCGTCACAGTATTTGGGGTCAAGGCCACAAACTGACCCGCTTGTCCAGCCCTTATACCTCGGATCTTCGGGGTGACCTTTGCTGTATTGTTCATAAGACAGAAAGGAATAAAAAGCCGGACTGCAATATTCCTCTTCAGATTGAAGACAAAACTGTAAAACTAAAGTTATTTTCATAAAATTAAGCAAAAAGGCCATGTTAAAAAAATATTTTTTTAACTCCTACTGTCCTGAAGGGGCAATAAGACATTTTCAATAATTTAAAACAATAATTAGAAACTCGAGTTAACATAAAGGAACAATTTTGAATTGTCCTAAAGTCGCTATTTTTTAAAGTTTTTGAGACATTTCGCAAAAAAGTGTCCCTATTGAGCGAATGTGTATAAATACAGTAAAACAACGCTTTAAAAATTACGCAAAAGACGTGCCCAATAAAACTGTATAAAATATTCCAATTTTAGTTAATTATCTCCAAAGCGGAATAACTGACAGCAATTTCAAAATAAAAATCGGCCAAATTTTCGCTAAACGGACTTCATCGGTTAACTCCTAAGGGGAATGCGTGTATATAAACACACGACTTGTTTTTGCGTCGATTTAAGGCATATGGAAGCCCCGTAGGTCAAAACGAATATTGCTGACCCCCTCAACTTTTCGAAGAAATTACATTGACGGTACTTTTTTGCGTAGGTTGGAGATTTCAAACAGCTCTCTAGGGGGCCCTGGTGGCCCAAATCAATTTCTGAACAGTCAGATCGACGTAGTTTGACGAGCTCTACAACTTGGCTTTACCAGTTTTTTTGAATTATTGCGAATTATTGTGATTTTTTNCCCCCTACGGGTTCCCAAAAACTCCGTCCCCCTGAGAGTTAAGGTACCTCTTTATTTTTGCAACATCCGGTGCGCTCTTCCTTTTGCCACTCGCATTCTATAATGTCAAAGAGTTTTTTATCCCTCCTCATACAGGGGGCATATTTGGCCCCGAGTCGTATCAACGCGTCCGTTTTGGGCCCAAAGTAAAAATTCCGCTGTTGCACTTTTTCGATATTTTTAACGGCGAAGCGATATTGAACTTGATCCGACACTTTGTGATCTTCTAGGCCAAATTCGGCAATGCCAAATTCCATCAGTGCCACTAGGAGTACCATAACTTGAACAGAGGATACCCACCAGGTAAAAAAGGGCCGATGATCCTCCCAATTGTCCAATTGAAATTTAACTTGGCTGTCCACGCGGGACTTGCGGGCCCGGCCCATGCAACG
>SCLG01000583.1:19966-32393 GCA_004367875.1 Oikopleura albicans | reverse complement strand
TATTTTATTTGTACCCGAGCCTGCCGGTTAAAAACTTGCGACACAATACGATAGAGTTTGTGGCGTGGCGGAGGTCGGTCATCGCTAGGTGGCGGTCTTGGCACCGGTTCATGTTGACTAATTGACACTTTTCTTTGCTCCAGCGGCTTTTTTGGTGGTGGTGTCAAGGGTCGGGGTAAATCTTTTTGGTTAAAATCTTTTTGGTGTAAATCTTCCAAAATTTGCGTCTCCTCGTCTTCAACGGGCTCCGGTTCCTCGTGCGACTCTTCTTCGACAATTTTTTCTTGTTTTAAATCGATCGTCGGTTTTTTTTGCATTTGCCCAAAGTCACAGGACACATTTTTCATTACAAGCCCTAAAAAATGTTGGATATTAATTACAGATTATAAAAAAAGTACTACAGGGGTCGCCTGATAATGGTCGCTTTCATATTTATACTGCGACCGGAACCTTATTTGGCGAACTAAGAATTAGAACACTTAACCCACAGCATCTTGAACGTGACAAAAAAAAAAAATTTAAAAAACGTATCTAGTCCTAAAATTTTCAAAATATTGAATTTGTTTTTATTCTGAACAAATGATATCAATCAAGGGCAAAAAACTATTGTTTGTGATTTTTGACTTTAGGGCTGAGGAAAAAATAGTCCATAAAAAACGACCAAAGTTAACCCCTCTTTATTTCTCAAAATCGAAATTCAAAAATCTATTTTTTTTTTTGCTCAAATTTTTTAGAATATACGTACCACCTGATCCATCATCGAGTTGACTTTCAAAAACGCTGTCCAATCCGGGCTGTTCGAGTGTATCTTCGTGTGGTACGAGTTGTTTCATAATGGATACGCCGGAAATGGTCGCTTTTATTGCTTTCCATCCCATTGTGGCCACCGATTCCTTGATATACGGCACCTGAACCGAGCTAGAAAAAAAAATTCGAAAAGTGTTTCATGTTTTCTTTGTATTTTTTTATATTTTTTTGCGTTGAAAATCAAACTGAAAACTTGTCACGCACTAAATTATGCACAAGGAGAATATATTTGAGCGAAATACGTAGAAAATGTAATTGGTCGAAAAACGTAATTGGCCGAAAAACGACCNTATCTTCGTGTGGTACGAGTTGTTTCATAATGGATACGCCGGAAATGGTCGCTTTTATTGCTTTCCATCCCATTGTGGCCACCGATTCCTTGATATACGGCACCTGAACCGAGCTAAAAGAAAAAAATTCAAAAAGTGTTTCATGTTTTATTTGTATTTTTTTTTATATTTTTTTTGCGTTGAAAATCAAACTGAAAACTTGTCACGCACTAAATTATGCACAAAGAGAATATATTTGAGCGAACTATCAAAATACGTAGAAAATGTAATTGGTCGAAAACGGGCCTTATTTGGAGTCCAAATTTTGGACTGTTTATGACTGTTCGGAAAAAAAAAAATTTCCTAGTTAGAAACTTTTAACATTTCTCCCCTTTGTGCATAATTTTGTGTACAGTCTCCAATCCCACGAGCGGCGCACTTAAGTCTCCAGAAACGTGTCACTCACGGGACCTACGTTCCTCGTGGGATTAGGGAGTGTAAATGATATAGATTTCACGGGAATAAATCACACGTTAGTATCGAAATCAAAAAAAAAACACTAAAGAATTTTTCCCATTTTTTTTTTGCAATTAACTTGTTTGGCGACGTACTAAAAACTGAAAAAAAAACAATAATCTTAAATAAAAAATATATACCGTGTGGAACACCTGTGACTGTCGCGTTTTTAGCATTTTTATATCATTTTAACGCCAGGGCGACAGTCACAGCTGTTCCATATGGTATCCGTGCAAAGATTTGTGTCATGAGGGTTGGTTATAAGGTCCAAGCCTAAAAACTGGCCTTATCGCGATCAAACGTCTGACCTTATAACCAACACCATGTAAGGACATGAAAGATCTTTGTATATGGCCCAAAAAGGGAGTAATCAATTCAACAGATATTTCGCTAAAGATATTCTGTTCATATTTTAAAAATGAAAAATTTTTTTTTTTTGAATTCAAATCGTTTTAACTGTAAACCATGAAAGCTCAAAAAACTTCTAAAAAAAAGCTTACGAAAGCTTAAATATGATAACCCAGTCGATTGCATATTTACCGAGGAGTAGAATGAGACGATAAAAGAGCCTGAGAGTTAAATAATAATGTTTCAAAATAAAAAAAAACATGTTTAATAACTTTGAAAAGTTTGGTGATTTTCACATTTTTAACCATGCAATTTTGAAACAGACGACTAATTTATAGACACAAATACAGTCCAGACTTGCATGAGGAAATTTTTTTATGGCGAAAAATTGCGTCCATAATGGGGTGAGTTTTTCTGAGTGGCTATTTTTAGACGTTTCAGGGTACAGGGGGTCTGGTTATAAGGTCACAAAAGGTGACCGCTATAAGGTCAAGTCATTTTTTTTTCAAGATAAATCATGTCTTTTTTCACTTTTTTTGGGTTTAAATTTAGAACTCGACAAATACGTTTAGAACGACATGGTTAATAAATTTTTTTTATAGAAATCATATCTTTTTACACTGTTTTTCTATAAAATAGTGTCTTTTTAACTTTTTTAGAGTGAAGACCATAATTTTTTGTGGAAAATCAAATTTTGAACAAAATTTCCGGTTTCCTCCCAGCACCTTAAGGTCTTATTATGGAGAAAAATTTCTGGTTGGTTATAAGGTCAAGTCATATTTTTTGGAGTGCATTAAGGTCAAGTCATTTTTTTCGAGCTTGACCTTATAACCAGACCCCCTGTATTCTTTACCCAATAAAGGTCCCTAATGTAAGTAAGGACTCGTCAGTTGTGCTGATAAGATAACTATTGATATAAATTTCTTATAATTGGCTAATTTTATATTTCAATTTTTCATACACACTTATATCATTTCGAACTTATTGTTTAATTTTTTAAACAATAAAAATTACAATTATAATGCGCGATAATTACCATTTTTTCATAAAATAATCAAGTTCAAATATTATCAAGTACACCTCCTGCGCCGTTTTGTAACCATCATTAAATCGCAAAAAACTGGTAACATAATGGGGTAGGGCGTTTGGTTTAATAATTGGAAATTGAAGTTCACTAAATCCGAAAAAAAGTGGTAACCTAACGGAATTTTGGTAACATAACGGGTGGTAACATAAGGGCGCAGGTGGTGTATGACAAGTTTCCGAAAAATAAAATTATGAGCGGTAAACGCACGGGTTAATGTAAACAAATACGCCCTTTTTCCGGAAGTAGTGCTACGTTAGTAGAATTATAAATTTATCATAGTTATGGGTTACAGTTGGTTAACTCTTATCTTGACTTTCGCATGAGTCATAGCCTATGACTCATATGACTTTATCTGTCAAGATAACACGATTTTTACACCTGTAAAGATTAAACACTTTGCCACGATAAAACGTACCAAGATAAAAACGTGTCAAGATAAGACATGTCAAATTAAGACGTGCCAAAAAAATGCGTGTCAAGAAACGACGTGTCAACATAAATGATGGCAAGATCATACGTGCCAAGATGAATCATGTAAAAATAGGATGTGTCAAAATGAGACGTGTCAATATAAGACGTGTCAGAAATAGACGTGTCAAAATAAGACGTGTCAATATAACACGTGTCAATATAAGACGTGTCAATATAAGGCGTGTCACTATAAGACGTGTCAAAATAAGACGTGTCAAAATAAGACGTGTCAATATAAGACATATCAAAATAAGACGTGTCAAAATAAGACGTGTCAAGATAAGACGAGTCAAGATAAGAAGTGTCATTATAAGACATGTCAAGATAATACGCGTCAAGATAAGACTTAAACAACTGTAATTAGTAGTTTTGAGAAAGGATTTTTTACCGTGCGGAAAGTTCCGAGGGATTTCTCATGATCAGTCCAGAGTGATTAAATGAATTCTGTTTGATCAGTGGCGATTCTACTGTTAGGAGACCGGGCTGCTGATCTGGCATGGCATTTGGACTATACGGATTGGATTAATATTTGTACTGGTCAATTAACCCTTAAACACACATGTTCGAAAATTAAACGCAATTTAGACATTGAAACGCACTTTTTTTTTTGTTTGATTTTCTGAAGAACTGGTCACTTTCCACTTTATTTTTTGAGCTCTCATTCCCCGAGTTGGCAGTATGCTGCCCAACTGCATTTTTTTGTAAAATAAACAAATGGGCCGGAGTTAACCCATACGAGGAAACTTTTCCAGCTCGGTGTGTTTAAGGGTTTAACTGTCAATGTGCCTGTGACTACTATGAACGTACATACAGTCACTTCCCAATTAAAGTGAACCATATTCTTAGCACGAACTTCTAAATGTGATTTTTTGAATAAAGATTTTTTAAACGTGAAAGTTCTCCCCATTTTCGGAATCACCAAAAGTCGGATAAACTTGAAAATGTCAATATTAACTCGTAAGGAGACAGTCGCCTGTCTGAGCTATAACTGACGGGCATTTTTTGTAAAAATATTTGTAATCGGTCTCTTTTAGGGAAAACCCGATTCAAATAATCCCCCCCTTACGAGTTAAAATAAAAAAAAAATTATTAAAATTAACAAAAAGTACCTTGTCTGTGTTGTCCGTCGGTGAAATGGTGGCGGTAAAGATTCGACATTTCTTTGGTCATCTTCGGACTCTTGTGTGATGGTCGACTTTTGCTGCTGGTCTCGAAACCGGGCACCCCTTGCATAGGGGTCGACCGGCACAGTAAACTGAAATTGACTCTCTCCGCCGGGCATCATGGGCGGAATATAACCCCCGGGCGTCGATGGCACGTGTTGACCCCCTTAAAAGCATTTATCATCTCTGGTCTAGGGTCTGTCAGGTCGTTTACGAAGGTCAATTTAATGAACAAATAATTTTAAGTTTAAACTTTTAACCACTAGGCGCTCAAAGTGTTAAACATAGGGAATTTCAGACAGGTTAAGATTATTCAAATTATCGTTTGTTTGAGAAACATACAAAATCATAAAAATCCGCAAATTCCTTATATTTCCAAATCCAAATTTTCAAAATTCAAAAATTCATCAAAAAAAAATTTCAAGAATAAGTTTTTTTCAAAAACAAAAAAATTTGCTTATTCTTTTTCAAGTTTTTCGAGAATTTTATTATGAATATAGACCAATTTTTTAATACAAAAAATTGAAAATTTTCAGAACTTTTTGGGAATATTTTTTTTTTTTCAAAAAATTTGGGGGTATTTTTTTTAACTTTTACAAGTTTTCTATAAAAAACAGGATTTTTTTGTAATCGGTCTATCAAACTCTAAAACCCGAGCCCTGTCAAAATCCAAAAAAAAAAATCGAATGAAAACATTTCCAAAGTTCCAAATTTATGGTTTCGAATTATTGTGGTTTTTCGTAATAATGATTTTTCCTGACAACCTGACTCACCCTATTCTGTGCTATCTCTATAATACAGCTTCCTCACAATAGACGCGACTAATCATTTTTATGACGAAAAAATTTTTGACCTGAGCAAATAGTAATTACATGAACATCATCATGGTGAGTTAGTCAGCTATTTGGAATTTTGAGATTCTTTAAAAAAAATAATTTCGCGTTTTTGGAAAGCTGTTTTCAAGGGCTTCTTTTCGAGAAAGAGCATAGAATAGAGCACTGTTAAAATAGAGCAATTTTCAGTTTGGTTTTCATACTTTATACCGTATGTGTCACAAATTGGCCGACATTCAAAATCCGAATAAAATATTAAACAATTTATATCTTTAGTGGCAGCGATGAAACTGGTACAGTGGTCTGGTTATAAGGTCAAGCCGAAAATACTGACTTGACCTTAATGTACTCTGAAAAAACTGACTTGACCTTATAACCATCTGAGAAAACTTTTCCACAATAAGACCTTAAAGCTGGGAAAAAGTTCAAAAAAGACATAATTTTATGGGAAAAAAATGTAAAAAGACATGATTTTTATATAAACAAGATGTGAGACTGAAAGAGGGGGTTAAAAAACGCTAAAAGACATGATTTTAAAGATTTTCCCCCAAAAACATGCTTCTCAAAAAAAAACTGACTTGACCATAGTGCCAGACAAAACTGACGTTACCTTATAATGGTCACACCTTGTGACCTTATAACCATGCCCCTATAAAAAGTCCAATTTATGCAAAATTACAAGTAGAATTGGAATAATTAAAATTAAATCGAATTTTTCCACTAAGATTATATCGCTCGTTTTCTAATCTTCCATTTTTAAAATTTTTGTTTTCTGCAAGATTAGGGAAAATTAAAAAACAAAACACACAACAAATACCTGGAGCAAACTTGAATTCTTCAAATTCTTTTAATTTTTCCCTATTGACGCGGCCCATAAGTGCGCCCACCAGCTTCCCCCTCGTTTGCATGCGCCTGAGGGTTAACTGTTTGAACTTTTCCTCCTCCTTTCCATCCCCATCGACTGTGGAGCCATGGACGAGAACTTCGGTTTTTCGACGAACCAACGCCTTCGTTTGCTGCAATTGAACATTTAGTGTTTGACGCCAAAAAATAGGTTCCAGTTTTTTTATTATTATTTTTTCAATTATTAAATTTTTTTTAATTTATTACAATTTTGTAAATTGTTAGTTATCGGATTTTTCGCAAATGATTTTCAACCGCCGATTTCTATGGCACAACCTTATTTGTGCGAATGCCGAAACCGGAAAAGGGAGAAAATAAAAGATCGAAAGTTTCGATTCGAAACCTGGAAACTTTTCATTGAAAAGGGTTTCCGTAAAGAAATTATTTTTTGAAATTTTTTTCGCAAATGTTTAAAAAAGACCGAAAAATATACCAAAATGCAACCATTTTCAGGTTTCGCCCTTTTCAGATTCACTTTTTTTTTGTATTCGCCCAAATCACGCTGTGTGATTTGACATGACTCATTTGAAATGAGTCATTTCTATACCATTTTCATAGTTTGATTCTTGTCAAACTGAAATTTCCAATTTGAAATTATTTCTAATTCATTATTAATTAGAAATTAATTCTAAAATATTATTTATTTTGCTATATTCGCGAATTTTTTGTTTAATTTTATTATCCTCTAGTTCAACGTTTTCGCCAATGAAACGCCGTCAAATATTTTTTTTTTCGTTTAAAACTATTAATTCATAAATTATACCGTGTGTTGGAGCTATAAGTTATAAGGCTTATATAACTTATAGCCTATAACTGGTGAGATTTAAGGAATTTTCAATTCGTTTTTTAACGCTATTTTTGCATAAGCGCGTCAGTCATAGCGCCAACACACGGTGATACTGATATTTAACGAATCGATGTCCATTCACGGACATTTGTGCCAAGGGAGTTAAATTTTTGATAAAAAGTCAAATAATTTTCAGAAAATAGGCCTGGCCTAGGCTCAAAAATATAAATGAGCTGGTCTGCCGAACTGCCCAGCCAGCTGTTTCCGATAAATATAATATAAGTTCGAAATAGTTTCAAGCCGGAACCTTCTGGCCATATCTTGGGAAAACTGTTCCGGAAAAATTGAATGTCGCTTTTGCTGCGAGTGACAATTTTTCTTTTCGGCCTCGGGCGAATGACCCAAAATTTCATTTACGGCCATTGTCCATTTTCGACCAATTTGCATTTTGGCGGTTGAAAATGCGCTTGGTCTACGGCTGCCTATTTCTTGGGGTTCTTTTATGTCCGCCATTTTTTAGTATGATTATCCCCAAAAAAAAAAAAATCCGACAAAAATTGCAAAAAAAAGTAATTTTTATAATATTTAACCTTTTGATTAACTCCCAGGGGAAGTGCGTTTATATAGACACACAACTTGGTTTTTTCGCCGATTTAATGCATACGGAGTCCCCGTAGGGCAAAACGGGTATTGCTGACCTCCTCAACTTTTCGAAAAAGTTACATTGACGGTATTTTTTTGCGTAGGTTGAAGATTTCAAACAGCTCTCTAGAGGGCCCTGGTGGCTAAAATCAATTTCTGAATAGTCAGATCGACGTAGTTTGATGAGCTATACAAGTTGGCTTTACCAGTTTTTTTTGAATTATTGCGAATTATTGTGAATTTTTTAAGGGCGTGTTTATATACACACATTTTCCCCTATGGGTTCCCAAAAACTCCCCTGAGAGTTAATTTTCGAGTTTTCTATACAAAAGGCTATATTTTAGTCAGATTTAAAATTTTAGCCAAAAATCTATGATTTTTCAATTTCCTATTTCTTGGTGTGCCTTTATGTCAGCCATATTTGATGGTTATCCCGACAAAAAAAAACACGAAAAAATGCTGTAATAGAGCGTTATAAAGCCATGATTGAACGACAGTTGTTTGTGTCACCGTCACGTCCAAATATATTTGACGATAAAATTTATACTTAATTGATCTGTGGATTTTTAATAAGATATGCGGTTTTCCGGTATCTTCACTTTTTAAATTATTTCTCGGGATTCGGTGAAAATCTGAAAATAGGGTGGATTCCATATTCTAAGAGTTGACAATTTAACTTTATTTTTCGGGGGAAAATAACGTTCTAATTCAGAACGTTCTAATTCAGAACGCAGCGTTATGTTCTAAAGCGCGAGTAAGGTAAAACCGAAACGATCATTACGTAGGTTCGGTTCGCTTTTAAAGTACTCGCGCTTTATTTTGTCTTCTGCCTGAAAATTAGAACAGAACGTTTACATCTCTGGTTTATACCCAAATGCTTATTGGATATAAAAACGCTTATTTTACCGAAAAAAAATTCATTGGTTAACTTAAAGGGATAAAAGGGCGCTTTTTTGCTTTCAAATCTTCAAACACCATAATTAACAAATCAGACTTTTGATAAAAAAATCTATCAATCAAAATTACAGTTTTTTAACTCTTAGACATGCGACTGGTTTATTTGAAACAAACGTTGTTGTAGTAACGCGTTTTTAACTTCAATTTGCGTCAACGTAGGTTGAATCTTTCTGAATTTTCACCCTTCGCAGGATATCCAATGAAATAGCCCGATTTGGTCCGAAATTTGATCGGCATACTGTAAAAGCCAATCATTCATTTTTTCAACCTACGTTGACGCAAATTGAAGTTAAAAACGCGTTAATAAAACTCTAATCAATTTATAATCAGAGGTCGGCAAAAATTGTAGTAAAAGCCCCCCCCCCAAATTGGACTATACTGGACCTAGGGAAGAATAAAGTGGACCCTAGCCTAAAAAATTGGGGTCCCATCTGAGTGAAAAATGCCATCCTCTGGTTATTATACAATTTATAAATCGCATATTAGCGTCATTTACACTGTGTCCCAGTAAACCGGTGCCAGGCCAAGGAGTTAACTCCCAGGGGGAAGTGCGTGTAAATAGACACGCAACTTGTTTTTTCGTCTATTTAAGGCATATGGAGGCCCCGTAGGGCAAAACGGGTATTGATGACCCGCCCCCTCAACTTTTCGAGAAAATTCGATTGACGGTGTTATTTTTTGCGTAGGTTGTGTATTTCAAACAGCTCTCTAGGGGGCCATGGTGGCCCAAATCAATTTCTGAATAGTCAGACGTAGTTTGACGAGTTCTACAACTTGGCTTTACCAGTTTTTTTGAATTATTGTGAGTTAATGTGAATTTTTTAAGTGCGTGTTTATTTACACGCATTTTCCCCCTACGGGTTCCCAAAAACTCCTTCCCCTAAGAGTTAAAAAATACAAATTTCTGGGAAATCGACTCTATTTTTCAGAATTAGATAATAAATGCGATTTTTATTTCTCTTCAAAAACGTCAAACCATTATGGGCCAAGTAATGAAACTTTAATTTGACCGTCCGAATTTTCCATTTCTTTTCACATATTCGAGTAATAAATTCATTTTCTATGAAATTATTATCCATTCATTCGTCGAATGCGATAATTGCCCATTCACATAAATTTGTTTCGGTTAATTAAACTCATAAAAAGGTAGCTTATTAGGACCCCGGGGCCACAGTTGGAGGCTCGGACTGTTTTTTCGAGCTCTTTATTTTCCGGTTTAAGGACCGGACCGAGCTCATTGAGGACGAGACCGACGGAGGATTGTTTCCGTTTGGTTTACTACTATACGGAATCGAAATGGGAAAATTAAAAAAAAGTAATAATTAAAACTTTATTTTTTTTAAACTTTTTTTTGGAGCGCAGACAATAAACTAAAAAAAATCAGATGTTTTTAAATCTCGTTATAATGAGACTGCTTTATTTTGACAACCACAAATTTGGAATTTTACCGGCACCGGCGTTAATGAAAAAAAAATACGACCGAACATATATGCTACTCGGCGTTTTACATGAATTTCCGCCATCTTGGTTATCTAGAAAATACGAAAGAAAAAACGGCGAAAATTCATGTAAAACGCTGAGTAGTAAAATTTTAAAAAAATCAATTATGTCCTTGAAATCTCGAAAAAAATATTTTTCAAGAACATTTGTGATACTACCGTTATCATGCTTCCCGGTGTAGGTTTTCATCCAAAAAAACGTAAAAAAACATGATTTTAAAAATTTTCTAAAAAATCACACTTTTGATTTGACCTTCTAGTCTCAAAAAGATCAGACCTTTGAAAAAACGGACTTAACCTTAGTGCAAAAAAAAACTGACATGACGTTATAAAGGTCACATCATCTGACCTTATAACCACACCTACCTGTATGACTTTTAACTCGACTTTATTTCCTCCAAAATGCACTGGTGCTAAAGTGTTTTTTTTGATATTTCCGATCAAGTTTTAAATTTCTGGAAAAAAAGTTTCCGATTTCGGTCCCTCACTGTCATCACAAAGGGACAGGCCTTGTGTGGTTGCCTTACGACGACTAGGGATCAGCAGAGTTCGTGTTAGGGCCTCTGACCGTTCCGCAAAGGACCGGATTTTATCTTCATACTCAGCAGGCAGGGTTCGATAAACGTTGAAATTCACAAATTAAAAAATACAATAGTTTAAAAACCGTGTGCAATCAGTAAAAAAGCCCTAGGCCCCCTTGCCAGTTCGGCTAGAACCCAAAACTAGTAAATACAAAATATATCGATTTTTCGAAAATACACATTTTTTGCGAAGATGCCAGGAAAAGTCTAAACTAGGCTTCCAACTAAGCCGACCTTCACAAGCTGACACAAAACTTCCTTTTACTTTTCGGTGACGGTTGTGGGGTGAATTCAACTTAAACTCGACTTTAGGGGGTTACTTAAGGAGTATTTTCCCGAGTTGTAAAGAAAACGGATGAAATTAGCACGAAAATTACTACTAACCCAAAAAAATTACCGGTAAGTCTTATCGCTTGGGTTTTGCTAGAGTAAAAAAACCGAAGTTCAAACTTTGAACTACATAGATCTACATTACATTTTCGGTTTTTTTTCACCCCGGATAGGCTATGTCTAAACTTATAATGGAAAATATTTATAAATTATAATCTAGATTTACATGTAGTTTTTTTTCTATTTTTTTTGACAAAATTATTTTTGTTAGTATTCACCTTTATTAATATTGGAAATTATTCACTTCCTACTTCGTTGGCGTATCACATAGGCTATGTGAAGTACGAACCGGATAATTTCCAATATGAATCAAGGTAAATACGAACAAAAGGAATTTTGTCAAAAAATAGAAAAAAAAACTACATGTAAATATACAATATAATTTATAAAGTCCTTTTTTCATTATAAAAATGTCGACAAATTAACCTTTCTTTTTGTTCCACTTTATATCAATTCGACCTGTGCCGTACCAACTTATTCCGACTTAATCCAACCACTAAGTCGGCATTACTTTGTAGTTTAAAAAAGGGCATACGTTTATCAAACCCTGGGCCAAATCAACCGGTGTTGCGGTGCAACTTCTAGAACTGCCGACCGACGAGGCCTCGCACGATCGTTCGTCCATTATTCGAGAAAAAAAACCGCGTTTTTACGCTACTTCTGTTCTCTTTTTTTCCCTTTTTCTCTCTGTTTTTTTTTTTGATATTTTATATTCTCTTAATTCTTCAACTATTTAAATCGCACTGAACTGAGATCATAAGGATCTTTCACTCGTTTTGGTGACAAAAAAAAAATGAAGACTGAAAAATACGGATTTGGGAATATAAAATAGGATCACTTCAATCTGTTAGTTTTTTTTTTTTGTTTTCCATTTGGCTCGAGCCTTAATCGACCACTCAATGTCAATACATAGGGTCGCCGCCTGGGATTACAGCTAGAACAAGTAGCCCCCGAAACTATTTTCACTTTTTTTTTTCAATTTTACAATTGTATACTATTTTTTTTTTTCGCCCGAGTCTCTATACCATTTGCCAGTGTTTTTTTTCTTTCTTTTCAATTGTATGAAGGGATATAAAGGCGCATTCATGTTAATAAATCTGCACCATAAAAGATAATACTAATAAAATATGTTAAAATGAGATATAAACATGAGATTTGTGAAAAATTAGAAAAA
>SCLG01000582.1:37189-47704 GCA_004367875.1 Oikopleura albicans | reverse complement strand
CATACGTACATTGGATGGAAAGTGAGGCATACAGTCATGCGGATCACAGATTCCGGGCGACCCAACGACACCTTGAGCACCAGGGGGACCTGGAGAGCCCCGAGATCCCGTCAATCCACGTTCACCACGTTCTCCGTTTCGACCGTACCCTGGTGGTCCACGTTCTCCTGGAGAACCCATTCGACCCGGTTCGCCAGTAACAGATATTCCAGCGGGTCCTCGTGCACCCTTAGCACCCTACAACAGAAAATTATTTTTTTTGTCTGTGAAGTAAACTAAACAATATCATTAATTTAATAATTAATTTATATTCATTTTTTTGACATTTTTATTATTTTTTTCTTATATTGTAATACAAAAAAAAAAAGTAGAATCACACACACTACAAATGGAAAATAATCGATAAGAATTGGACAAAAGTATTGTTTTTGAACCAAATAATATTAAAAGATCATACTTACTTCAAAACCTCTTTCTCCCTTTTCTCCAGAAGTTCCCGGCATACCAGGTTCTCCATGATCACCTCTATCACCAGATGGACCCATGGCACCAGGTGGCCCTTGACGACCAGTTAAGCCAGGCCGTCCAGGATGTCCAGGCCGACCGGGTCGTCCACCACCTCTTCCGGGACTTTTTGGGCTGTATTTTTTGAGTTGATCAGAAACAATTGCCAAACAAATGTTCTATGATAGCATGAGGTTAGCAGTAATATACCACTCCAGAAAACAAGTAGTTTGTATTTTAGGTTAACTGTTGGTTAATAATTATAGCATGGACGCCAAGAGTTAACATACAAAAAATCGGAATAGTACACAAGTTTTTTTTGTGTCATCTAAAATACATAAAAACTTTTCGGAAACATACCTCAATTTCGGATGTGGTCATACTTTGCCCTGCAGGTCCCATTGGACCCATCGGTCCCGGGGCACCACGTTGTCCCATTGCTCCTCTCGGACCTTGAGGTCCACGGCCACCTTGAGCACCCATTGGTCCGGGTAGTCCCATTGGACCTTGTCCTCCTGGTTCACCACGTCCACCAGGCTATAAATCAGATATTTCAACATCAATTTTAATAACAATTTTAAAACCAATTTTAACAACAATTTTAACAAGAATTTTAACAAGAATTTTAACAATGGTTTAAATAACAATGTTAACACCAGTTTAAACAACAATGTTAAGACCATTTTTAACCACAGTTTTGACACAAATTTTAACACAAATTATAACAACAAATTTGGTAACTATTGCAGTTAGTGTACTTTTAACAACAACAACTTATTACGTGGGAAATTAAAAAAAAATACCACCAAACACTCATTGAACTACTATAGTGCACTAACACTGGTTTTGTAGCACCAGTTTTTTAACCAATGAGTCCTAAATAACGTCCTTGTTAAAAATCGGTACTTTTTTTTGTCTCACCACGACTACTAAATCACGACTACTAAAAGTACCAGACTATAAATCAGATATTTTTAGATTAAATGTGATCTACCGTTTGCTCGTCATTATTAGTATTATTAAAGCTACATATTACAAGAGCACATATAATTTATAGGAGTTTAATTATATAAAATCATTTTTTTATTCAAATCTAATTAAAGTGGTTATGTCGCCAATTAAAATGTTATGGTCTGAATTACGAATATTGCTGTGTTTTATTGATTGTACTTGAATTAGTGAATTACAAAATTATTGCGGTTTTTAGGCACGCTCGTTTTTATCGCAATTATTTTTTTTTCTTTCATGAAAAAAATCGTTAAAAGATTTAATCACCCAATGACAGTATTGAACATTAACTTGAAACAACATTAACTTTGTATGATGAATTTTAAGACGCTAGAGAGCATTTTAAAGTTGGTAAAAATATCCTAAAGCCAGTATTAAATAAATTTTTACCGAGACGAGTTCATTGAGTGCTTTAACCAAAACGTTTTTGATCTTAACAGTTATCTCATAAAAAAAACTTACCTCTCCAAGTTCACCGGGATAACCTTGTTTTCCTTGTTTGCCAGTTTTTCCTGCTTCTCCAGGCGGCCCAGGTGGGCCAGGATCACCTGGTGTGCCATCGTTTCCACCCGGTCCCATATGTCCTTTAATACCTTGTGGACCCGCAATTCCCGGTAGTCCAGGTAATCCGGCATCTCCTGGTTCACCGCGAAGGCCGGGATATCCTTGTATCCCTTGGATACCGCGTTCACCTGGGGGTCCAACGTCACCAGCTTCACCGGGATTGCCAGGATCTCCACGTACGCCTGGTGCGCCAGGGTCGCCAGTTTCTCCTGTTAATCCAGGAGGCCCTTCATTTCCTCGATCTCCCTGAAAAAGTTAGACTAATGTATGTTTGAGAAAACGGTTCATGATAAAAACGGATCAAAAATGATCCAGGGATGTTGCTATAGCCATATTTTCTCGAATAGATTAACCTCAAATTAATATTATTTGACAAAATCTGAAAAAAATTTAACATTTGAATTTTCTAAATTCTACTGTAGTTTGACATTAACTATTAGTCAAACGTAAAGTAGATGTGTGGTAACCATTTCGTTTTATTTATCTGTGCCTTTAACCTGTTACAAGTAATATGCTAGTATAATAGCTTACCGGACCTCCAGGCGGCCCCATCGGTCCCATATGCCCTTCGGGACCCTTTTTACCGGTCGCTCCTTTTTCACCTTCGTTTCCAGGCGCCCCAAGACCACCTTTGTTGCCTTCAGGACCTGGCTCACCCTGAGCGCCTTCTGGACCTGGCGGACCCTCTGCACCCGCCGGTCCGGTAAGGCCAGGAGGACCTGGTTTTCCACGGTTTCCTTCTGGCCCGGCAGGTCCCGGTTTACCTTGAGCGCCAACATCACCAGTGGGACCGGGTTCTCCTGGAACACCTTGTGCGCCAGTGCCTCCGTCTCGACCGGGATCACCTTGAGGGCCTTTTCGACCCTGATTTCCTTTGTCGCCATCCGAACCTTTCGGGCCACCTGGACCAGGAAGTCCCTGTATTCCAGCCACGCCTTGATCGCCTGGAGGTCCTTCTAGACCCGGAGGCCCTTGTTTACCGTCTGGTCCCATTACCCCCATTGCACCATGATGTCCTTTTATACCCGGTGCTCCAGGAGCGCCGATGCCTTGTGGTCCACCTGCACCACCGCCAGGCTCACCTTTTTCGCCTTTTGCACCCTATTTTCACAGATTGAAATTTGGACTGGGTTATTCAAAATAACTTATTCGATAACATATGGGGACTAATGTAACCACGTAAAAGGGAAGGACGAGAGGCCTGTATCTATATTTTTTATTTCGAAGTATTTTTGTTGCTCTCTTGTGCCAACTGATGGTTTTATTATCTAGTTTTTGAAAAATCAGACTCAAACGCAAAATGATGTCGGATAGCAGCGTATTTTACCTATTTTAAGTGTTTTTTACTATTTAACTCGGATAAAAAATGGATAAAAAGAGAAATAACAAATGTATTTTTTTTAATTTTATAAAATTATGCAAAAATCTCCAATTTTTCAGTCCTATTTCAACCTGTCCCTTTAGCTGCTCTAACATATCATCTTTGAGGCCATCCATCAAATCTTTATGGAATTCTGGATCATCAAGAAAATGTTTCGTTGTTTCTGTACTTGATGCTTGCGTAGAGTTCTCAAACCGAAGTTTAAAATGCGTTTAAAAATGCCCGAGCTCAATTTTGGGAACAACTTTTCAGTTTTGGCCCTTTTCAATGGCCCCATTTCGCCAATTTATGTGTTTACCCAAATCAGATTGTGCCACTTAAACAGTTGGTATGGTAACAAAGTGACACTTTCGTTTCCGATTTTTTTTTTTGTCAACAACTGTCACTTCATTCCGTCACTTTTGCCCAAAAACTCTGAAAAGTGTCACTTCGTTCCGTTACTGTCACTTCGTTCTGTTACTGTCACTTCGTAATCACACCAACTGTACTAGTAATCGTTGTGAGAAATTTTTGTATCTCACGAAAATTATGCATTTATACCGTTGTAGAAATTGGACTCAAAATGTAACAATTATAATCTTTTTTACTGTTTTTTTTTGTAAAAAATACACCATGCAAAATGTCAGATTCCTCCGACGTTTTTTTTCATTTTTCGATTTAACAACTCTACGCTTGCGTTGTCAAACTGTCCGGTAGATTAGCTCTAATGTCGGGTTCAACGACGGTACTATCAGTAGCGCTAGCAGTGGTTTCTGCGGGTTCACTTCCAGGTGTTGTTTCTTCAGTTTGTTGTGTTGTGCCATTTATAGGTGATAATGTTGTGGTTTTTATTGTTCCGGTGGCATCTTCTGAATCCATGGTAGTTAACTCCTCGATGTCATAATTGTAATCGTCGTCGGTTGTCGTGTCGGAAGAATAGACATCATCGTAACGACCCTCGGTGGTAGCGCCAGTCTGTTCAGCTTGAGTCGTTTCTATTGCTATTTTCGGATGCCATTTGAGAACAAAAAATAAATGAGGAAATATTATTTCTCGGGGGTTTGACTCAAAAATCTGTCTTTTTCATTCATTTTTCCGTTTTTTCCTGTCTTTTTTTTTTGATAGATTATAAAACTCGAATTAAACTTTATATAAAAGAAATCGAGAGATGTCCAAGGCCTTGATTTATAGAAAAAAAATTTTTTTCTTTCAAAAGAAGCATGTTTTGCCCATTTTGACGTCTAAGAGTTAAAATTAGAAAATTTTTGTAAGGAAATTTTTTGCTCAAGGGAAAACGCCAAATTGGACTTCTCGTTTTATATTTTTACCCGAGAATTTTTTTATTTATTGTTACGTTTTCAAGGCACTTTTTGGCTAAAATCTACCACAGGAGTTAAATGTATTCATTTGTTTGTTTGCCATATTATTTTTTAGGAAAATTTAATGTTGACAACGAGTCTTTTTTTAAATTTAGGCATAAAAACAAATAATTTCAGCTAACATTTCTGTTGAGGCCCTGTTTAAATGATATGTTCTAAAATTATGTACATTTTTTTTGTTTTTAAACGGCACCTTGTGTGGTATCAAGACTAATCGTAGTGGTATTTTTAACATTAGTGGTGGTAGTTACAGGCGCAGTAGTTGTAGTTGTTGCTTCAGTGGTTGTAGATGTGGTAGTGGTTGTAGTTGTGGTACTAGAGTGTAATTTTGAATACGACAATATGAACTCTAATAAATTTGACTAAAACTTTGATTGAAGAAGCTTATTTTTTGTTAAAAATTATTTTAAAACTTATTTTCAGCACCGGTTGTGTTGTTAATAAACTGTCTATTCGGAAAAAAATTGATTTTTTGGTTCAATTTGAACAGAGCATGACTGATCCGTCCTTAACTCCAGTGGGTCACAGGTGTTCGTATAAACCGTTAATGACACTGTGTGGTGATCATCACACACGCTCGTTATGGCCGTTTTTAAAGAAAAATTTTATTTTCAAATATCGTTTTAGGGGGTACTCGAGCATGATCTAGATTTTTGAGAAATTTTGAAAAAAACTCATCTCCGATTTTTGTTCCAAAATTTTATCCATGAAATTTGGTTTGACAGGTCTATCAGTGATTTTTGATTTATGGCCGTTTTGATGAGATATTAGGGTAAATAGGCCATTGTGTGACGATGGTCACACTGTGACCCCAAAGTACTGCGCACCCGCCAGTGCAAATAAGCACATATTCAAAAACAATTCAAAACAAAAACTACTAATACTAACCGTAGTTAGACCTCTCAATTCTAGAAATTAAAAACGGACCGAACTTCATTTTTATAACAAAAATTAGTTATCTGACAGATTGTTTGGCGAGCATCCTTTATTTATAAATTTCTAGCTACCTTTTACTGGTTGTGGTTGTAGTTTTCTCGGTGACAGGTACGGTAGAAACTAACGACTTTGTCGTTGTTATAATATCAAAGGGTGCGGCAAACGAAATGGGTGACCAAACGCCACTGCCGGCGTCCTGGGTAATCCTCTGGCGTTTTTTGTGATTTCGTCGGGCGCCCAGTTCTTCTTGGCGCGTCTTTTTCTCTAGAAGACGCGCCAGTTTATTTCGCTCTTTTTGTATCTTTCGCCGCCTTCGATTTTCTTCTATTCGTTTCTTTCGACTGAGGCGTCTTGCACCATCTCGCTCTGAGTCTGTCCGCGCGTCAATTAACAAAACTTTTTTGGCATGTAAATGACTCTTTGGTTAATACCGGTGAAACCTTACTTGACACGATATTTTCGAACACGAAACTTTTTAACACGTTTTTTTAATATCCGTGTTAAAAATAAATCACCAATAAAAACCATGTGACAAAATTATGTGTTAAAAATAGATATCGGAAAAAAGTTTGATGTTAAAAATATTCGTGTTAAAAAATAAATCAACAGAAACAATTCCCTGTTAAAAATCTTGGCGTAAAAAAGCTTATAAAAATTTTCGTGTTAAAAATCCATGTTAAATCTCAGGGGGTAGGAGTTTTTGGGAACCCGTGGGGGAAAAATGTGTGTAAATACGCACTTAAAAATTCACAATAATTTGCAATAGTTCAAAAAAAACTGGTAAAACCAAGTTGTAGAGCTCGTCAAACTACGTCTATCTGATTATTCAGAAATTGATTTGAGCCACCACGGCCCCCTAGAGAGCTGTTTGAAATTTTCAACCTACGCAAAAAAGACACCGCCAATCGAATTTTCTCAAAAAGTTGAGGGGGGTCAGCAATACCCGTTTTGCCTCCATATGCCTTAAATCGATGAAAAAAGCAAGTTGCGTGTCTATTTACACGCACTTCCCCCTGGGAGTTAAGTAGGCCTTGAGTACCAGCAAAAAAATCACATGACTCATACGGTTTCCGCCTTTCAAGTACCGTGACTTAAAGGAGTGGTAGGGAATTTAAGGACCTGTATCATTTTAAATTGATGCTGGCATCATGTAGACAATAAAAGGGCAAACATACGGTAAAGTTGTTAAAGTAGGATGCGGGAATTCTAGCATGTAGCAAATACAATTCACCGCCGTATACGTTTAATTAACACTAAAATAATATGGTATTTAACAAAAATGCTACTAAAAATAGATATCTTCATTAAAAGAGGATTAACTAAAAAAGTCAAATGATTTACAACTCTGAGTAGCTGTTGTGGACATACGAGAGTAGATGGACCGGAGCCCACATTTGTGGGCATTTTTTAAAAGAAAAATTTTCTCTTATTAGTCAAGTTACACCGGGAATACGGGAATAGTAAAATAAATACGTTTAATATCAATCACACTTGCTTTGCGTTTGCGTAAAAAAATGTGCCATGTGGCCCATCAGGAATGCTGATGCAAGCTTAACCCTGATGTTAAAAGAGCTTCTATGATCAGTCAATATACAGGGGGTAGTCAACTTATGGAACACACAATTTTCTATAAGGTTTTTATTCCAAAAATTGATTTTGTCGGTTCGTTTTCGGGACGGTTTTTACTGATAAATTGAGACGAAAGTCCAATTCCGGGACAAAAAGGGACTTTCAATCGCCAAGCGTCCCGGTATTGAACTACCTCAATACTGTTTTCTATATTTTCCCTAATTCATTATTATGGATAAATATACCATCAATTCAAACTAGGTAAACAATCAATTCAAACTACTGGTTTAGTCTCATGAAAATCGGTTGCGCGTTTCTAGTATACCGTGTTGGCATATTTTAAGATGGTATTGGCCAATAGGGACACCCCATTGCAAGAAAAAAAGAAGAAAATTGCTCTATTCTAGAAACGCGCAGCCGATTTTCATGAGACTAAACCTGTAGGACATAAAAAGAAAAATCTAAAACAAAAATTTGGTTGCGGAGCGCTGCGCCTCGTTTAAAATGCCATTCCTAAAAATAAAAGCGCAAGGACGCGCATGGCGTTACCACCTCAACAAATTCCTTTCTCTCTTTTCTTCTACTTTATTTTATTGATTTTCGTTTGGTTCCATTTGATGATCTCAGAGGGCCAATAAGTACAAAAAAAATGCTGTCAAATTTATTTCCTTCTTGCCAATTTTTTTTTTCGCTGTCGTGACAAGCAGTACTTATATCACTAAAACGGTTAAAGTAGCTTGTGTTGTCTATAATAATATTTCATTTGATGTTTTATCACGATTTCAAGTTCGGCCCGTCTTCATTATTTTTTATGCGCTCAGCATCGACAGACTACCACAAGAGTGATTTTAGCGTTTTGACATTAAGTTGTTGACCTGGGATATCGAAAAAAACCAACTCGCATGTATTGACCGAGATTCTCATAAAAATCGTATATAACAACATCAACAACAAAAAAAGTAACCGGAAAACACATTACTGACCAGCCCGTTCGCTTCCATTCGGCAAACATGCTTTTCTTATTGCTTTCCACTAAAATTTTACCGTTGAAGATAAAACATGTTTATTTTTGGTTCTCATGGAGTCAACACGCAAATTACCGCTCATTATTTTGCGGGTCAACAACGTAAAAAAATATTTCGGAAATTGTGAGCGTAGAGTTCACTAGTTCGAAAAGGTGAAAAGGTTAAGATATGGTTCTTTAATATTTTGTTCCTTAATATGAGACCCCTCCGCAATTCTTTAAATGTTTCGTTCAAATAGTTCAATATTATTAAATTTAACGCTAATAAATTTATAGAGCGGTTATAACACGCCCGTGTAACCATTCCAATTACAGAGAAACCCCGCGAAGCGGAGTTAAAAACGCGCGCGGAATTAGTACTATGACACAGCAGCCCCGCGAAGCGGGAATGAAAGCGTGGGTATAACTAGTACAATGACAGAGCAGCCCTTCAAGCACATTGGCGGCACTGTCATGGGACCACTTACATATGGGTTTTTGATGTCATGGGACGTCATTGGGATTTAATGAGGTCGAACGCAAGTTCCTAATATGGGCGACTTTAGGTGCCTTGGGCCGTTTTGGGGTTGCCTTGTCCCGATAATTTTCCGGACTAAAATGATAACGTTTTAGGTGGTGGACTTCCCACCATTGGTATTGACTGGAAGCAATAATGGCTAAAACTTCGTATAATATTTTTCAAAAAATCTGTATAGATTAGGCACTCATCAATCAAAATGTATTTTTTTTTTTTGGAGATTTTGTACAAGCATCTTTTCAGAATTTGAAATCACCTTTGACGGACGCCAGATCAAAGTGGATCAAGGTTGACAGTTTATGACAGCTGCCGAAATACTGCCGATATATTTACTACAAGTCATTTAATGTTTCCGCAGTTTGAAAGGCGAGGCGTTTACTGATATAAACTTTCTCATTGAATTATTATCTATAAATCACCGCTTCAAACGCGCAATTAATTACTTCTTGTTTTAATGGATGTAATTATCATAATGAAGCACATAACTGGTAAGTACGTCAGACCTTATCAACCCAATCTTGGGGACCTACCGGACACTAATTACCGGGTTACGTGTTAAAGAGAAACTTGAGCTAATAATAGGTGTATAAATTTCGTTTAAGCACTTGGGCGGTTATCTTGCGAAATCGCAAGATAACTGTGCAGGGCGTAGGCGGCAAAATTACGAAATATTATACGTTTAGAAAATAACCAGGTGCAAAATAACTGCGGAGGAAAAAATTATGAAATATTACAAAAAAGATGACAAAATATTACATTTCGGCAAGATAATTGAGCATATGGTCCACAGAAAAACATATTCGGTCAAAAAAAGCCTCAAAAAATTCCAAAAAAAAACGAACTCAAATAAGGTTGGACTCAGTTTCAAAAAGTAGATTGTAGTTCCACAATTTTATTTTTCGCCAAGTTCAACGAGCCACTTGACAAAAGTCTATAAACTTCGAAATATGCCAAAATGTTCAGAAAAAATGTTCAGTTTTATATAAGGTCATCAGCTGACGAATTCGGGGACTATTCACTAAAATACAGTTTTAGTACGTCTTATTCGGCAAAAATCATAAAATGTCCACATTTGTAACCTAAAAGACCTCAAAATATACAAAAAAATAACATCAAGTGAATTTTCAAAAAGGGTCTGAAAAGTGCCCATCTAAAAGTATTTACAAAGTTTCGAAAAAACGCACATCTCGAGTGATATAGACATCTAGAGACCGCACATCAAAGACTCCCTTGACTATGCCATATTCGCTGCACGACGGGAATCTTAGCAAATTACATGTATGTTTTGCGTTTGATTTAATTGGAATATTCAGACACAATTTTGGTTTAATGAAACAAAAATGTTGAATCAGTTGAATCAGAGTATAGAGAGCTACCATTTTGGTATTTGAAATATGAAAGTAATTTTTTTTACAATAACAGCTTTAGCTATAGTTTTGTGCTCGAAAAAAAGTTAATGTATGGTAATAAAATCGTGGATAAAGTTAGCTTTTGTGGCCATGTAAATGTACACAGTAGATGATCATTAATAGATCTTCGGAACTTAAAATGTTATTGTATATTTATTTTTATTGTTAAAACAACGACTATTCTTGGCTAGTATCCATTTAACCTCTGATCGCGTACCTCGAAATGTTCCTTGAGCACATAATCT
>SCLG01000582.1:21706-32406 GCA_004367875.1 Oikopleura albicans | reverse complement strand
GTGTCCAAAGGACAAATCGTTAATTTCTTCACCTTTCGGAAATGACAATCGAAATGACAATAAAAATTGAAAGAAATCAATCAAATACTTCGCTTAGCTGTGTCTTGGACGAAATAAAAGTGAACATTAAAATGTTTGATGAATATAAAAATTATGCCGTCAGCGAGTTAATTCATCGAATTAAAATACGGTAAGTTGTCAATATAATTTGTGTTTTTTAGCAAAGTTTACGAGATTATGTATTTCAAAGGGACTTTTAACACAAACATTTTTGTCTAATGTTGTCATTTTCGTTCTTTATTTTACTACTAAATTATATATTGTATATCATATACCAGCTAACCAGTTATGTTAACACTTTTTGGAGATATAACGAACTTCAGTTTCTCCTATGCCCTACCCAGTTATATAAAAAATCGCCTATGCCCTACCAAGTTACGTTAACAATCGCATAAGTTATGCGGAATAACCCTACCCAGTTATGTTAACAATCACCTACGTCTTATGTTAACATTTCTGACGTCTGATGGTGTTAACATAACTGGTTTTTACGGATTAAAAGAAACCAAAGTACCATTTCTAGATCAACAAAAAAAATGTTGACCCGATAATGACGCAGGGCGTGTATTATAAAAATAATTATAACAAAACCTAGAAGTTAACATATTACAGTAGACAGATCATACAAAAGATCAAACATTCTTAATTTGTCACGGTTGGGGAACGGTTGCCCCGTGGTTCCGTTAAAGCTTCAATTTTTTTTAATGTCTGAGTACAGCTAGGCCTAATTAGCAAATGTAAACTGCACACACACTTGAAATAAGCTTGCTCACTCCGATAGTGGCTCAATAGACTCATTTCTATCATAAAAATTTAATGTTTCCGTGAATTTATCAATGTAACTCAGTTTTCTATTACCTACTAAGTTTAACACACCCGGTTGACATTGTTGGTGTAATTTTGTGTTATACATACGCATAACAATTACATGAGCACATAATTTTCAACTCTCAGGGGGAAGGAGTTTTTGGGAACCCGTAGGGAGAAATGTGTGTATATAAACACGCACTTAAAAAATTCACAATAATTCGCAATAATTCAAAAAANTAAGATGTTGCGACTGGTCAGAAAGCTGATGACAAGCCCGATTGCTGTGAGAATGTACCATGCTCGGAAGCAACTGGTAAGATTGAGCGACTGGTAAGTTTCTTACCAGTCGCTCAATCTTACCAGTCGATACCGCGTACCAGTCGATACCTACCCCTATATACACGCACTTCCCCCTGGGAATTAACAAATATGAAGAATACTCCCGGCGTACTTATTCGGCCAGTTCGACAAATAGAAAATCGAGCGGATTAGTGCCAATGACCGGATAAACGCACAGTGCGCTGGCGTATTCGCTGGAAAACATGTGTTTTCAAGATTTGATCAAATATGTGCACAGTGCGTAGGCGTATTTACTGGAAAATACTTTTGGAAAGAATTCACCGGATAAGTGCACCGGTTGATGATTTTGACCGGATTATGCACTTATGATGGGAGCCTGAATTTGACCATAATATACAAAGTAGTATAGACAAAAGTGTATTTGAACAATGGAGAACTGGCCGAACTTTTGTAGATCAATTACATCTTTTACTAGAGTCTGAACTGCTATAAAGATAAAAACCTGAAGCATAAATAAAATAAAGTTGTATTTGAAGAAACATGAATTGGTCAAACTTGTGTCAAGCAATCATATATGTAAAGAATTGTTTAAAATGTACACCATTTAAAGGTAAGATTTAGTGTAATTGGTGTAATACGAAAAAGGCGTAGTTGATCGACAAAAGTTCGGCCAATTCATCTTCGATCAAAAACGTCTTCATTCGCATTTGACCTAATTTAGTTTTTTACTTTGTATCAATTCCAACGGTCTAGAAATAAATATGTTAAACAAGCTTTTTGGAGAGAAAGAAATTCTTCAAGTTAAACATTTGCCACACTCCCAAAATAACGACAGTGAGAAGTTGTACACAGGCGTAAAACAGAATTGCGCTGTTTGTGGCATCGCTAGTTTTGCGGAACTCATTCTCTCGTATTCTGAAATGTAATTACGTTAAGCTATTCCCAAAGACAATTTAGCACTGAAAATTTATTACAGTCCTTAATTCCATAACGGCCGTTTTCGGTTCTTGAGAAAACGGTCGTTATGGGGTAAACGGCTATTTTTTGAGGAAACAAGCGGCCGTTATGGAATAAACGGCCGTTTTTGGAGGAAAAAAAGCGGCCGTTATGGGATAAACGGCCGTTATGGAAGCGCCCCTTATGGAATCAAGGACTGTATCTAAATAATAAAAAGGGTATAATTTCGTAATTTATTCCGAGACATGCGAGATATTGGAAAATACATTATTAAAATCTACCGGATGTGGGGTCTATTTGCGTACGGCGCGCACTCTTACCGGAAGTTTTCTAAAACTACCGATGTTTTAGCCGATATTGACTAAAATTATCGGTTTTGACTGGTTTTAAGAAAGATTGGATTTTCGTACTTATGATAATTCAATTCGCGTTCAATTTGGGAGTTGCGTTCTTTAATTTTGAGGGTTTCAAATTGTAAATTGGTGATATGTTCGCCCTCCGTCATCGTGAAGAACTCGGGTAATTCATTCTCTATAAGTTCTTGTCCTCCGTGTGCTCCTTGCTAAATATTATTCATGAATAATATTCATTCTTATAGAAAGTTTTATTTCTACAAAATGTAAAATTTCATAGACACGGTGCCTAAGACACCTCATATATATCGTCCTGATTTTAAAACGGAACAAAAATGTTTAGCGGAAATGCATATTTCTGCTTAAGTGAGGCACTTAAGAGGGGGTGGACTGAAATACAAAAATATTTTAAAAGAAGGAAATCGCCTTTCGGTGATTTGCCTTTCAGTGATTGGCCCAGCGCGCTCAAAAATGACCAATGACGGGCCACATAGGCCTCAGACGCGCTGTCAAGGAACGTTACCAAAAAGTCGTAACATTATTTATTTTTTCGCGTTTGAAAATCCCTACGATATAGACTATATCATATAGTAGTACAATTCAAGGGTAGATTTAAATGGTCAAATCGCCAAATTTTTCCGAAAAATAATCTGGATCAGTCAAGTTATAGAGTTTTTTGTGTTCATTTTTCTTGCTTCATATTTAAGTTTTAGGAATTCAAACCATGAAAACTCTACCTGATAGATGCCTTTTAATTAAAAACTTACATGAGAACTCAGTGTAATGCGCAAATTTCCAAAGCCTTGGCCCAAGTTTTCAGCGTACCAATTGGTCGAATTTGCTGATAAACAGACCGAATGGCGTCCATATTTTTGCGTTGTATAAACAAACTGAACAAGTATATTTTGTAAACTAGCGTATTAGTTGTTTATACTAGACTAGTATTACTAGTTGTAGACTATAAACTATAGTACACACCTTACCAGAGCTTCCATAGTTCTTGTCTAAAATCGGATATGAGTCAGCCTTCTGTCGAACCTAAAGTAATATGGACCATATTAGATGGTTTAATTAATACCGGCAGTATTAAAAGCGTTAGCATAAGTTATGTTGGATAACTTAGAGCGTGGACGTTAGAGCGTTGGACGTTACGACTTTTCCTACCAACGCGTTGGAAAAGTCAGGAGTTGGGAAAAATTAGCGCGTTGGCCAACGCTTACTACTGGCGTGAGGAAACAATGTGTCACCAAGCAAATTTTGCTTGTAGGTTTAAAACCGTACTCGGCCGTACCTATTGTACGACCCGAGTCGAGCTCAGTGACAAACTGACGACTCACACCAGTATCAGCATTTCCAGCTACCCAGCATTTTCATGACCTTTTTTCTTTCGTATTTTCTATCGCAGTGATTTTCACACGCAAAAAAAAATAATGTTACCACTTTTTGGTAACGTTGCTTGACAGCGCGTCTGAGGCCTATGTGGCCTGTCATTGGTCTTTTTTGAACGCGCTCGGCCAATCACCAAAAGGCAACTCACCGAAAGGCAATTTCCTTCTTTTAAAATATTTTTGTATTACAGTCCTCCTCCCTTAATTGCCGCAGTTAAGGAGAAATATGCATTTCTGCTAAAAAAATTTTTTCGTGTTTTAAAATCAGGACGATAGATCCAAACTCTAGTTTTCCCGCACACCAAAAACTCGAATATCGCAATCTAGGAAATGCGGGAGAAAAGATGGCGGAAATTCACGTAAAACGCTGGTAACTGATTACATCACGCCGTATATCTCCTCTAGAAATACGCACGAAGAACGCCGGGAACTCAGCTACCCAAGTCAAAGTTGATCAAAACTTCTTAAACTTCTAAAACCTCAACATGCATGCCAAAACCAGGCGGTGTGGCAATCCACCTATCGGCCAGTACATCATGACTTTTAACGTCATATTTCCAAATTAATTGTGTTTCCGCCGGCACGTCTTCTAAGAAGCACCTTTTCTCGTTATACTCAATATCAAAATATAAACCGCTCACTAGAGAAAATAAATATATATACGTGTTCATTTTCATATCAAAGTTTGGGAAAGAAAACAAAAAAAATATGAGGCCTATTGATTTCAAGGAGGTATAAATAAATATTTACCAAATGATAAAACAACTAGTTTAGGAAAAAAANTTTTGGTTCGCGAGTGCGCCAAAAAAAGTGTAAGTCACCAAAAAACGGCCTAGCATCTATATTACCTCACCCTGTAGTCATTTTTTTCAAAACGACTTGGCTGAAATTTGGCGATATCAATAATTTTATTATTTATTCCAAATAAATGGCATGAAATAAAACAATGACAGCCATGGTACTGTTTTCATATTTTACGGTGCAATGATTATCGGTGGTGTCATTCCATAACCATCGCGTCCCAACCAGCATACTCTGGTCTTTTCTTTCGGCCACAATCGTTTGGATAATGAAACGAAAGCGCTTCGGAATGAGCACTTTTACCCGTCGATGAATCTCATCAGTCAAAACATTTGTTACATTACTTGTTTCATGATCCGTATAATTGACGCCATCACATGACGCTTAAATAGTGTTGATTGATTTTAGTAATGCGCCCTTATGTTGCTCGTTGAAAAATTCTGACCAAGTTGTAGAACTCGTTAAACTGAATCGAAATGATAATCTAATGGTTAATTCGGCCCACCATGAGCCGCTACCGAGCTGTTTGAAAATGTCGACTTACGCAAAATAACGACTCTGCGCCTAACCACTGCTACCACCTACGCATTAATCCAAATAGGCCGCAAAATAGTGAAAATGAAAGCCGCGGGTCTGAGCTCGTAGATAAAAGTAGAGGTCAAAGTCACGTGCTCACTAATTTTGAGGGTCATATTTTGCAGATTATAAGCACACTTATAATGTACTCGACAACTCTTGCCCTTATTGGACGACTTCCCAATAACTTACATAAGTATGTATCATTCATACTGTATAACGAGAACATATGCTTATGCAAGTTATTGGGAAGTCGGCGAATAAGGGTAAGAGGGTCAATTTTTTACATAAAACGTTATTAAGTTAATAATATTAACGACCTAAACATTTATCAACATTTCCTGTGAGTATACTGTCAATAACTTTTTTGATGTCAATCATTTTCGGCATTTTATCAGGATATAATTTGTATGTGTTAAGATAGTTGACTTGTTTTTTGTCCGGTAGCTGCATTGATTCTCGGGACGCAAGTGAAAAAATAGATTCCGCCCTAGTGCTCCTTCTAGGCATAAACATGGACACCCTACGTGATACTCGCTGGGCGAATGCTAAAGATTTTTGTTAATGAATATAAAAGTGACTACAGTCTCGGATGCCTTGAGTGCCGTTTTTTTTGGAGGGAGTGGGGTGCCTTGAGTGCCGCTTTTTAGATTTTTCCAACACGGTAGTCAGGGCGGCATGGACTGTACTTAATACTAACATTGACGGACATTCTCATCGGACGGTATCAGGTCGCTCTCGTCACTCATATTCCAAACGATAACAGACAAGACAAGATATTAAATTTTTGATCTGCACTGAGTGCACTCCCTAGTAGGCAGTCTTACCCAATTATATTAACAAGGTTTGGTTGTAGTCAACATTCTGTGGACCTTAATACTTTTCGAGCAACACAGTTGTTAAGATAACTGGTTAGGTGGTATAGTCTAGTGTATTACACTGGTTTTTGTTACGCTTCTCGCAAACTGTCTCGCGCGAGACACGTAGGTTTATGTGGCCACAATTTAATCGAGCGTCCAATCAGCGAGTCAAATTGAAAACATTAAGGGAGGGTGATTTTCGATTTTGCATAGTTATTTTTTTTTTCAAAATACAGCCCAGTTTTGCTTTAAAATATAATCGAAAGCATTTTTAATTGAAAAAAGTAACTAATAAGCAGTTAACCGGTAATCTGTCGGGAAATTTCTGTAAATTTTCCGTAAATTAATTTTCAAAAATAATGTTATTTTCTGAATTTACATCTTTCCTGGCCAAAGGTTACTTCAAACTGTCAATGCAAACGAGAAACAAAAAATTGTTTTATTGGCTGTAATCTAGAACAAATTTTTATTCGGAGGCTTCACCAATTGTGTAGTCAGAAAACATGTTTTCGGAGTTTTTCTCTTCTTCGTATTTCCGACGAAGATCTGCGTATNCTTAGTACTTTTCGAGCAAAACAGTTGTTCAGATAACTGGTTAGGTGGTATTGTCTAGTGTATTACACTGGTTTTTGTTACGCTTTTCGCAAACTGTCTCGCGCGAGACACGTAGGTTTATGTGGCCATTCATTCGCCACCATTTAATCGAGCGTCCAATCAGCGAGTCAAATTGAAAACATTAACGGACGGTGATTTTCGATTTTGCATAGTTATTTTTTCAAAATACAGCCCAGTTTTTCTTTAAAATATAATCGAAAGCATTTTTCATTGAAAAAAGTATCTAATAAGCAGCTAACCGGTAATCTGTCGGTAAATTTTTGTAAATTTTCCGTAAATTAATTTTCAAAAATAATGTTATTTTCTGAATTTACATCTTTCCTGGCCAAAGGTTACTTCAAACTGTCAATGCAAACGAGAAACAAAAAAAAACTGTTTTATTGGCCGTAATCTAGAACAAATTTTTATTCGGAGGCTTCACCAATTGTGTAGTCAGAAAACATGTTTTCGGAGTTTTTCTCTTCTTCATATTTCCGACGAAGATCTGCATATGTGACATACGGTCGGGGCAAATTTTGTTTGCTTGTGGTAATTTTTTGTTGAGCCAAGTTCACCTTGAAAATACCTTTCAATAAGGTATGAACCTGCATTATTTGTCAAAAAAAAATTATGTAAAATTTCTGGAAAGTATGGAAATTTTTTTTTTTCGAAACATTTTTTTTGAAAATTTTTATTTTTGAAATCTGCTCTTCGGAATTTTTTTCGAAACTTTTTTTCCGAAAATTTCTATTTTTGAAATTTTTTTTTTCGAATCATTTTTTATGAAAATTTTTATTTTTGAAATCTTTTTTTCGGAATTTTTTTTTTTCGGAACATTTTATTTTTGCAAATTTTTATTTTTGAAATCTTTTTTTCAGAACTTTTTTCGAAAGATTTTTTTGAAATTTTTTTCCAAACATTTTTTGGAAATATTGTTTCGGAGTAATTTAACTTTTTCAGAACAATCAATGTCGAAAAGACGTGTTAGTGTTTGGTTTCATACCGTACCTATTACTTCTTCCCGTTTCCGCAATTCTTCTGGGTGTGTTCTAAAGTACGTAGATTTTGTGCTCACATCGCGACTCATTTGCTCAGCGAGTATTTTCCGATAGTAACCATCTGGGAATTCTTCCACCAACGTAGGATACCTTAAGCGATGCCACAAAAAGAATCCAAGAAGGCCGCCACCCTAAATTTACTATAAATGTATTATCGTCATTATTTAGCTGTAATGGTATAGATTTAGTATAAAAGGGGAAATCTTGACGACCGTATAGAACTTGAAGTTTTATTCTAAACCTACCAGCATTATATTTGCTTGACCAAGTCGCCCATAGCGCCTCACAAAACGCTGAAAAGTCGAATTTTGTGTACCAAAAACATGTGCGGAAACTCCACCAACAATAATAGCGCCGTTTGTTTCGTAGCTCATTTTATCGGCTAAGATCTTTTCGTTGGGTAAAAGAGGGGGCAACTCATCAGAGGTTGTTATATCTTTTTCGGGCATAATTTAGTTTTAGGAAACAAACATAAATAGTTGAACGGAAACTTTACAAAGGTTGAATACAGGCTATGTAATGAGTAATCATAGTAAATGCTCAATTATAGCACCTGGGCTTTTTAAACTAGAAATTTTTTTGTAATACCACGTAGATATAAATGAAGTTTACCGCCAGAAGTACTTTTTGACCCTTGAAGAATTCATTAAATTAATAATGAATCATTGTTAATGATAATATAATTTCTTAACAGTTACGTTTTGTTTTTTCCATATCATTAAACTAACTAAAGTCGGAAGACCCCAGTCTCCAAAATAAAATAAAAATGATTCAAAAGACCACCCACGCGGAGACAGTCCAATAAGCTACGTATTTGAGATTAGGGTGTCCACACTTAAATATTTCATAAAAATGTTTATTAATAGTTATATTTTTTTAGTTGCACCGATACCTCGTAACCACTTATCTTAACAAAGTTTGGTTATCTTAATTTTATTCACTCAGCTAACTCTGATAAAGATGCAGCTTCTGTATTCAACCTAACAAAACTGATATTTACAAACAATTCTTATTTATTGTACTTTACTATTCTAGAAAGTTTTTATTGCCTTTTTGATTATTAATGACTCATATTTGTTATGACTCATAATATTGAAAATTAACACCTGATTTTTGAAGTACTTCTAGTTTTGATTAGTGATGCAACAAGATAGAATTGTATAAAACGTGGAATAGATTTCATATTCAACCGATAAGTGTTCCATGAATAATAATTTTTCGTCTTCATTTTTATATATTTTATAAATGAACAAAAAAAAACAATAAGGTCCGAAAAGTACCTGTAAAGTGTGTATAGCAAAACTGGAACCCTAACCCTGATATATAGCCGTCAGATCTTTAGCTGGGCAAACTGATCATTTTCTAAAGAACACAGTTTAAAACAGCTATACAGGGGGTGTGCATATTAAGGGTCGGTTAACGATTTTTGAAAAACGACCCTTATTAAGCACACCCATCATTAGGCGATTTTAGTGTTGTAATCTGACGTAATTATGTTTTTTGTGTTTTATACACATGTATATGGCTTCATAAATTTCATTCAAGTATTGAATACAATTTAAAATTATTATTTCCATCAAAGGCTCAAAAGCTAGTAAAAATGCCGATGGGAAATAATGTTAAAATCAGGGCCCTTATTTGGAGCAATAATATTTGTATCGAAAAAAGCGACCCTTATTTAGCACTACCGACCCTTATTTAGCACTACCGACCCTTATTTAGCACTAGCGACCCTTATTTAGCACTAGCGACCCTTATTTAGCACTACCGACCCTTATTTAGCACTACCGACCCTTATTTAGCAGGCCCTTATTTAGCACCCCTCTGTAATTGGTTTAGTCACCACTTAAACTGACAAAAAATTAAATTTGCATAAAATAAAAACTAAATTGACATAAAATACAATTGTTATAATGTCTAATCTGAATACAGTTGTGGATGCGACAACTTGACGCTTTTTAGGAAATGGTCGCATCCACAACTGTAAATAAGATTTTGGTACAATGTTATTTACAAAAACATAACACAATTACATAATCTCTAGAATCGCTTTGAAATAGTTTACCGCCATTTAGTCCAGGGAGTTTAGTTATGATCAAAACGTAATTTTTGAATAAAGAAATGCCACAACTTGAGGCGATCGTTACGATTCAGTGCGATACGTCATTATGGAAATCAGAAATATTAGCAGATAAAATTGACGTTGACCTTAATTATGTGCCAACCAAAGCTTCAATCAGCCAACGCTTACAGCCTTCGTCAGATAACGCCAAAGTGGTGTCTATGAATTCCGTTTTGTCGCTAGGAGGTAAGCAATTTGCAAACGAGATTTTTTCAATATATTTTTATTTTACTGTCAAGGGTCCTCCTGCGTCGCCTACGAGTTAATGACATTCTTTTAAACTTGAAATTTGTTCCACACGGGGTCGGCAACAGTTGGATGGTCTGGGCAGTGGCCACTGGGCAGCTCGAAACTGTCGAGCCGACAGGCCAGCTCATTAGGCTGCCCACAAACTTTTTTAGTTAAAAAACGAAATGAAAAAAGTGAGTTTACTAGGTTTAGATCAATTTTAACCTACGAAAAATTTTCCAAAAAAATTTCAAACATTTTTCTCAAAAGCTACAAAATTGCACTTTTCCGATTTTGAATATCGTGTGTGGTACTTCTAAACCCGAATTTTGTGGGCAGCCTTTGTGGAAAAATTGTCTCAACGCGTTGGGAAAAAATTTGCCCAACGGCCAACGCTCCCAACGCGTTGGGAGAAAATTTTCCCCAACGCTCCCAACGCGTTGGTTGGGCGTTGGACGTTGGCCAACGCATCCCAACGCCCAACGTTTCCAACACTGCAGTCTACAGCTCATGTTTATGTTTGGGCTCGATAGGGTAGGCCAGGCCAGATCACTCATTTATCCTTTTACCGGCAGGGTTTCAAATAATGCGTT
>SCLG01000581.1:68220-80371 GCA_004367875.1 Oikopleura albicans | reverse complement strand
ATTTTGAAAAACAACCCTTATTAAAGCACACCCAGCATTTAATGCCTAATAGGCAAATACTCGCGAGTTTAGTGTTCTAAAGTGATGTAATTGTGATTTTTTGCGTCTTATAAGGCCTTGACGAGTTGAAATCGCCATTCGAGTAGGTTAAAAAATAAATGACTAGAATATATAATCATCACGTTCAATGCGATACACTTTAATGCGTTTTTCGTAGGTGAAATAATTTGGAAAACTTATTGGACAACTTATTTTTAGCCACTTATACAAACTGGAGTCAGTATTCGACCTGTAGTGTTTCATGTGGAAGTGGCCAACAAACTAAGCAGCGCCAGTGTTTTTATCGAAATCGCAATTCAAGTTTATGTCCAAATTACACGATCAGTCATACACGAACCTGTGAAACGCAAAACTGTCGTAAGTTAATAATTATCACAAGGTTGAATACTCAAACATTTCCGTAGCAAAATGTTAAGTTTGAGATTTATTCTTACTGCGTTTTCAGAGAATTTGATTAATTTCCGATCACATGTTGAATTTTTCGACACAATAATTGTTATCTTAGAACCCCCACGTGGCCGTGAACTAAAAGAAAATAAAGTTTTCAAACTATTCGTGACCTTTAACTCCCAGGGGGAATTGCGTGTAAATAGACACGCAACGTGTTTTTCGTCGATTTAAGGCATATGGAGGCCCCGTAGGGCAAAACGGGTATTGGTGACCCCCCCCCCTCAACTTTTCGAGAAAATTCGATTGACGGTGTTTTTTGCGTAGGTTGGAGATTTCAAACAGCTCTCTAGGGGGCCCTGGTGGCCCAAATCAATTTCTGAATAGTCAAATCGACGTAGTCATATCGACGTAGTAGCTCTACAACTTGGCTTTACCAGTTTTTTGAATTATTACGAATTAATGTGATTTTTTTAAGTGCGTGTTTATTTACACGCATTTTCACCCTACTGGTTCCCAAAAACTCCTTCCCCCTAAGAGTTAAAATGAGAGATTCAAACAAGTTTTAAGAAAAAAAACTCGGTATTTTATTGTGGACTAGGCGTCCTAGTTTAAACAGTAGTGTGGAGTTAAAAACTAGATCTGAAAGAACGTCATGGCCAAAAGCCGAGACGTTACTCCCAGGAGAAAAGTAATTCGCTTTTGGGATAGGGACTGTAAATAAAACTACTCAAATTTAGGGAACACGACGATTTTAGTTCTGAGTACTTACAAAACAAGAAGAATTCCGGTTTTGTTTGATGCTGGTACTGGTGAGTGATTTTTACTTCTATGATAGTTTACAATTATTATTTACAATTATCAATTTTTAATCCAACTCGTTTAAATCGAGTATTTTTAAAAAGTTTTTGACCGTATTTTAGAAATTTTCGAAACTTAAATTTCCACACTAGACATTTTATTTAGACTATCCGAAGTCATATTACAGTTCATGTGCCCACATCACACAATGTTCGTCTATAAATACTCTGGTAGTACAAATTTGAGGCGCTATTTGTCAAAAAAGTCCGGTTTTTACTGTGGAAACTTTCTAGCGTCAGTTTTTTTTTTAATTTAAGGATATGCAGATAGCATTGTTTACAAACTTTACTTCTCGGGAAAACGCTATAAAAAAAGTTCGGCACTATGAATTTCATCGATTTTTTTTTGTTTTTAATGTATAAAGGTGGGAACCAATACATGACAAAATTTTTGAGACTTTGACTATTGCCCTTGAACTCCCACGTGGCCGTGAAGTTCATGAAAACTCAAATTTCCAAATTTAATGCGATCTACAGTTTTCAACCGATTGACTTCGTTTTTTTAGCAAAATAGTCCGAATAATAAAACAATTTTTTTCAAAGAGCCTTTTTTGATACACAGGTTAAGTACTTAACCGTCCACTAAATTTTTTTCAAAATTGGACGGTTAAGCCGGTTCTGGACGGTTAAGCCGGTAGTGCGTAGGCGATTTTTTTTGTGGAAATTAAAAAAAAACGAAGTGGACGGTTAAGCAAAAATAGCCATTTTATATAAAAACTTGATCTCCTATAACACGTGACTCTTTTCTATGACTGTTATTCCTTACTATTTTATACTTTTTTACTCAATTGACCATTGAAAAAGTTTTAATATTGCTATATGACATTAATTTTTGAGAAACAAAGAGAAAATTTTCAAAATAATTTACTAAAATACGGACGGTTAAGCCAAACTGGACAGTTAAGCCGTTAGCTCTGAAAAAAATTAGCTAAAAAGTGGACGGTAAAGCCGGTTCCGGACGGTTAAGTAATGGACGGTTAAGTACTTAACCTGTGTATATGGTCTTGAACTTGAGAAATTTCAAAAAATCTGAAAACAGAGGCTAATTATGAACTTTTATGAACTTTAAATTTAGTGAACAAAACAAGATATCACAAAAAGGCTCTTTGAAAAAATTTTAAATCGCTTAAACTAAATTTGGCCACAAAAATCAAATTAATGCGATGTTCGGTACTAAAAAAATAAAAAAGCGGTATGCAAGAGTCACGTCGAAAAAAGTTGAGTTTGTGTAATAAAACGTGTAGTGGTAAGAAAGTGATAGATAATTTTGTATACAAACTCCACTCACTTTTACTATGAACCTTGTCGATTACTTTTGTGGCAAAAGTTAAGAAAATAAAGACTTATATAAAATCATATTTTAATAAATTGGATGAGTGATTTTTTTCATTTTTGAATTGGAACGCATTTTTTGAATGCCATTTTTTTCTAGAAAGGTCGTAAAATTGAACGTGTTTGTACTTGATAATTGCAGTAGAACCTTAACTTGTTGATAAAACAAATAAAAATATTCAAAAAACCTAATTTTCTGGTTTTCACGTTTCATTCGTAAACAAATCTATCTCCATATCCTTAAAAAGTAATAGTGAATTATCAAATTCTTCGTGAATAGCGGTTTATTACAATTTTTCATGATTTGTTGCTGGTGTCAAAAATCAATGTTAACTCGCGAGGAAAATGCTGTCAATAGGTTGTCATAATAATTGCATTTTTATTTATGATTATGTGACATAATTTATGTCCCGGTTAAAAATATGAAAATACAGCGCTGAAACAGAGTTATTAACCATCAAGCACGACGCCGGACGTTTGTCCGGCCCGGGTGAAAAAAAACGCAATTTTCGAGTTGTTCAACTTTGTTAAATGACTAAACATTGAAAACTAACATAGAAAATAGATTACACAGTTGGAGAGCAAATGAAAATACAAATTACATATACACCGCCTACCTACGTAAGTTAACACCACGTAAGTTAACAAAACCCACGTAAGTTAACAAAATTCACGTAAGTTAACAGTCTGCTCGCGACAACTTTTCCGCCTACGCCCTACCCACGTAAGTTAACAAAATTCACGTAAATTAACAAAATTCACGTAAATTAACACTTTTTTTCCAAATGTTTTGTTAATTTACGTACACGCGTGGTACACCATGGTGTACTTTGGAAGAGTTGTTAGTATTTTTGAGACCGAAAATGAAAAAAAAAAAATTTTTGTGAAATTTGATTTTGAGGCAAAAAGGTTATAAAATCATGTCTTTTACACTTTTATTTTGTATACAGACCTTGGAACGCATAAACTATACCGCTGAGACGACTGATTCACAATTTTTAAAATCTCTAATTATCTAAATTGTTAATTTAAGTGGTTTTTCCTTATTTTAATGTTAAAATATGATATCCTTGATATCAACCATTGTGGAAATAATCAAATTTGTTTCGCAAATTGTAAAAAAATCTAGAAAAAAAAAGTCCTAAATTCACGTAAGTTAACAGTTTTGTCAATTTTGGACAAAAAACCCTAAATTCACGTAAGTTAACAGTTTCTCAAAAGTTTTCCAGCATTTCCGCCTACGCCCTACCCACGTAAGTTAACAAAATGCACGTAAGTTAACAAAATGCACGTAAGTTAACACCTTTTTTTCCAAGAGTTTTGTTAACCTACGTAGGTAGGTGGTGTACGTAATAGAAAGTAATTACTCATTGATTGAACCTAGAAAACCTCAAAATATAGTTTATTTGCAATTAATAGTTATCAGGCGAGTTTTTTTTTCATATTTTTCAAAACTGAAGAAATTAACGGTGCAAAAAATTAACCGCGTACATCGCCCGGTTAACTGTTTGTGAATTTGTGGTTTTGTGGTAAAATCGACCAAAAAGTGTTCAAGGGTGGTCAAAGAGCTTTCTAGAGTATGCTCATTCAATTCAGGACCATCGATTTGCTTTTAGTCAGATTTTACGTATGATTAGAGATGAGTAGAGGAACGGACAAACGTCCGGCCCCGTGCTCAGGGGTGTGCTAAATAATCGTGCTTGGGGGTTAACTCCCAGGGGGAAGTGCGTGTAAATAGACACGCAACTTGTTTTTTTCGTCGATTTAAGGCATATGGAGGCCCAGTAGGGGAAAACGGGTATTGGTGACCCCCCTCAACCTTTCGAGAAAATTCGATTGACGGTGTTATTTTNCCATTCATAGAGAATTGTATGCGAATGATGTCCCAGCCAGCCGAATGCTAAATGGTCAGACGTTTGATCAGACAGTTGTCGTAATATTTGTCGTTTTTCTCATCGTGATCCTTTGGCGCTATTTTTACCGGTCATTTGTGTTGTTGCGAGTCCGGTTAGGTTTGGGGTTTGAAATTAGACTGACACATTTCAGTTGACATGGTAGTCCAATTCTTGGACAAAAAAGTCCAATTCCGGGAGGTTTTCTTATGCAAAAAAAATTTAATTCCAATTCCGGGACAAAAAGTGTATTTCCGGCATGCTTTTTATGCGAAAAAAACAAATTGAAGTCCAATTCTAGAACTCAAAGTCAATTTCCGGCACGGTTTTTAATGATAAAATTACACGAAAATCTTTGACCTCAGAACTATTCCGCCCGTTTTGGTCTTTTCGGGCCTACAAAATGCTCTTTAGCGCCAAAACATGTCTCTTTTTTCATTAAACATTCTAATCTACATGTTAAATTACTATACGTCAGTTTTTGAAAATTATATTTGACTGAAATGCGTGACTGCCGCGTCTCACTGACAAAACATTTTAAAACTAGGGCAACTTTGTAAAAGCTCAGCCTAAATTTGTAAAAGGTAAGCCTAATTTTCAAAAGTAGGACACGAATTGCATAAACTTGATAAAAACAGAACCAAAATTAGAACTATCCGAAAAGTCGTTTTCTATTCCATAGAAAATGCCATAAAACAAAATTGAGGAATCGTAACGGTATCGTAACTATAACCCCTTGGAGACCTTCTAGGGTTCCGCTTGAAGCCGTCTTAAGCGCTAGAGAGCTGAAAATTTGTGTGTAGGTACTTTAT
The DNA here is from genome assembly GCA_004367875.1 of Oikopleura albicans. NCBI lineage: Eukaryota > Metazoa > Chordata > Appendicularia > Copelata > Oikopleuridae > Oikopleura > Oikopleura albicans. Next base: position 75,028 of record SCLG01000581.1, on the reverse strand, counting down.
ATCCCAAGAAAAAACGTTATGTGATGTAATATCATAAAGTCGGTAATATCATAAAGTCGGTATAAATTTCTAGATCAAAACAAGATCAATGATCATGAAAATAAAATAAGAAAACTAGAACAAAATTCGAAACATGTTTAAAAAATTATAGTTTATATCATGCACAAGTGTCTTAGGAAAAAATTTCCTACATCATGTTAAGTTAGTCAATTAGGAATAGGTAATTTTCAATCAATAGGACAAATTTCAAAACAGTTTATGGTCCTCAGAATCTATCGAATTATATACGCAATTTACGAATTAAATTCGGATTTTCATCTCTTGTCCTATCATTATGTGTCCAGCGAACTATCAAAGGGATGCGTTAAAAGGTTAAATGAATCATTTTTAATTGGTAAATTTGAAAAAAAATTATTTTACGTTCGTTAAAAGGTATTCCACCGTAATTTTAAAGTTTTTTTTGAGAAATCATATTTAAAAACGTAATTGATCCCATATGTTGCGTTGTAGAGTAAAACCTGAAATTAAATAAAAACAAAAATTCAAACCCCAGCTAGGCCTGGCCCGACCGGAAGAAACGCGTCAAATGCACGAGATGGATTGGCCCGACACGCGCCAGTTAGAGGGGTTAAAATTTACCGACCCACCGCCGACTTACGATGAGGTCATGTCGGGTCAGGGCAACTATCCGATTGTTTCTGCCGAAATTCCAGAACCCGAGGGCGTTATAATTACAGTCCCCTGCTCCGAAACCGACGAAAGTCGAACGCGGACGTCATGATTTCAGAATAACTTCTGTGCACCATTTCAAGCTTTTGGATTTTTTTGTTTCATTCAGTTTTACTTGAAAATATTTTCGGAACTATGAAAACATGCTCAAATGAGGTCAATGAAGTGCGAGATACTAAAGTAAAAGAGGATTATCGCTAAATCAATGTTACATTATTTCGCGTTACAATATGTTGCCTAAAGAAATGAATTTACAGCAAAAGCCCATATCCATAAAAATAACTCCCTTATTTGGAATCTTCAAACTGATGGTCAAAGTACTCAGATTTTGCTGAAAATTTGCCAGTATGGTTTTCAGGCGTGTAGTATTTTATTGTTTTTAATTAAATTCATAGCTTCAATATTTATCGTAATTACGAAAAGGGGTCTGAATCATCACTTGCTTGAAAAATTAAACAAAAAAATTTGCTCTTCCTAGGATTTGAACATACCACCCTTAGTACACTGTTTATAACAAATGTCCCTATAAGGTTCTTTTTGAAGAAAGAACCTTAGAAGGACGCTTTTAGGAAACAATAGAAGTATTTCCGACAACTGATCGGTTTATATATTTTTCCAAATCGGTCTGAATTGGTTTTCTCGTTGTCACAAATATATAAAAACGCCTATAAGTCTGATTTTCTTGTCTGAGTTTTAGTTTCGGTCTGAGTTTACTTTATTTTTTCGTTTTCGCAGAGAAACCCAGGCTTATCTCACAATATCGTGAGAACAAAATCGTTATTGTACGACATGTGCGCCATTAACTGGTCACGAAATAAAAATAAATCAGATTTAGGGGCGTGGAAGTCCCGCGGAAAATTGATTTTCCCGTATATATTGAAGTTTGGCCTAACAGATATCGCCTATTTAATGAGCAGGCAATGTATCGTCTCTAATTGTGTTTACCTCTACACTAGAGTGTCCGCGGTCATTGAAAATTTTCAATACAAAATAAGGGAAAAAAGTGAGCACGAAGTGGCTAGAGCCCTAGGGGCTACGTTTTGAGTAAAATATGGATTCTCTAGCTCGGCGGATGTGGGCTTTCGACGCTTCGTCAGCAACGTTTATTTTTCTATGTCACATTTTTTAACCCAGATCCTAAAACACAAATTTCGCCTAAACTCAATGTTTGCGAACTTTTTAGCAAGTAAAAACTAGGGTGGGTCGCACGTTGACTATTACTGTTCACAATACTTCCATATTTCAATAAATCTGTATAATACTATAAATTACAGTTATTGTTTTTTCAAAACATATAATTATTTTTTTTACCAGTTCAAAATAATAAACCAGAAAAAGTATATAATCTCATTTTGAATAGCGGTTTCACCAAATACGAGTTTTATTACATGAGAAAACTCTCATACAGTTTGCAGCATGTATGCTTTTAAATCTTCAAAAAAGACTGTTCAAAAAACAATAAATTATTATGCAGTTGTGAGAGCCATGTTACATATGGCCCCATGTATATTCACCCTATTGATCCAAATTAACATTTTTTTGTAGATAAATTTTCTCATCTTCATTTTTTATCAAAGAACTACTTAAATTTTTCTTTCTTAAACATTTTATGGTGCCTAGAGGACCGGCCATTATGTATTAATAATACAGTATTATACACTAGTTGTACGCTAATCTTTCGCAAACCATGGCGAAAATGACGAAAGATAACCGAAAATAGGATTTAAAATGAAAAATAAACGAACATTATTCAGGCGTGTGGTTGAACTTGCGTAGGGGATGAAAGATAATGGCAAATAGGCATTACGTAACATGCGTAATTTGCGCAATACGTACTTTTTGTATAAAATGAAAATTAATTGAAAATAGGTATTACGTAACTCGAAAGTATTGCGAAATACGTGTTTTTGTACGAAATGAAAGATAACTGAAAAAAAGTGTTACGTAATTATTGTAGTTTAACGCCATTGTAAAAAACAAACTACTTTCTAAGTCTAGAGCAATTTATTGCGATTAGACTTACTGATACTATCGGTTATTATTTATTTCTTCAAAATTCTAAAAAAAATCGGCTTCAAAATACTAGCCGAAAATACCCCAAAAAAAACGTAGGCGGTTTTTTTCCAAAAAGATGAAAGATAACCGTAAACCGAAAGAATGTACAGTTATTTTTCGTACGGTTATCTTTCATTTTTGGACCTATTTTCAGTTATATTTCGTCATTTTAGCAAAACTTTTACACCTATTTTCAGTTATCTTTCCTTTACGGTTATCTTTCATCATTTTTGCAAATTTCGTAGCATTTTCAAGAAGAAAAAACTATCGGAATGATCAGGTACAAACACATAATCTAGAAAAGCAAAAATTCCTCTAGATTTTAAATCAGTTTGTTTTGTTATAGTGGCGTTAGAACTTAATAATTACGTAACGCCTATTTTCGGTTATCTTTCATTTCGTAGAAAAAAACACGTATTGCGCAATGTGCGCATGTTACGTAATGCATATTTGCAGTTCTTTCATCGCTTTCGCAATTTCAACTTTACGCCTACACAATTTACGTTTATTTCTCATTTTTGAACCTATTTTCAGTTATCTTTCGTCATTTTTGCCATGCTGTGCGAAAGATAACCGTACAACTGATGTAGTATAAGTAAAAGTTATACTGTATAACTTTTACTGTATCTTATATCAACCACAAATGATTTACGTTAAAACAAAAATTAAATCTAGGTAGAGTTCTTTTCATTTTAACTAACTGGCTAAACATTTTTCGTTAATAACTTGGTTAGTTACTGAATTAAATACACGAGAAATTGACGCTCGTGCGAGAACGTGACAGTTTTTGGCAAATAAAAGAGTCACGTTTTCGGATCGACAAATGTAGTGAAACATTAAAGCGCACCCGGTGTATACATAAATTATCAAAACTGATAAACATTCAGCCTAACATGTGTTGTTTAAACCATATCTCCGAAGTCTTGTCAAAAATTACCATTTTTAGAAATGACATGGTTTTTGATTGGCAATTCTAGAAAAAAAGGGGACATCAAAGCGAATTCAACCGCAGTGTTACAATTATGTTTTGTGTTTCCTTCTAATTCCAAATAATAATTTTCGTTGTATAAATGCAGCTTAAAACCATGACAAATTCATAAATTGTTTGCGTGTCTAAATCGTTAAAGAAAATGCGCGTAGATTATTTCTTTATTTCTTTTTTTTATTTTGTACATTATACAAAAAGACACAAAGTACAACTGATTTTTTTTATTCTGTGTCTTACAATTTCATATTGTACAATCTCGGTCTGTTTACGTCAATGATATTTTGACATTGGGTTTTTTGGAAAATTGCAAATTTATTACTTTTGTCGAGCTTTTTTTTGTAAATGTGGTATAAAATGTAAATTGATTTGGAAGGTTACTTTTATTTTCGGAAACAATTAACCGACATTCAGAATTGTTCCTACTTATAGTTATAATAAGGAGTTATACCCGCCGACATAAAAACTTCTTACTATCCGGCTGTTCAAGCACCATAAAATGTTTAAGAAATAAAAAAAGTAAGTCGTAATCCGAGAACTATGCAAATGTCATCAGCGTATATTATACATGTATAGGGCCCTGAACCAGTGTTCAAAATTTCGACCATCGTCAATGTGCGTTGATCGACCAACGCTCAACCAACGCGGGACTATACCGACCAACCGCGACCAACGTTTTTAGCCTGGCAACCAACGACATCGCGCGACCAACGCACATCGCTGCGTTGGTCGACATTTTAAACATTAAATAATTTATTTTCTGAAAAAATTTGGGCTAAATGTGATGTGTATCACCGGTTAACACATTTTATTTTTCGGATTTTGAGGAAAAGTTTGGGCAAAACGTGATGTGTATCACCGGTTTACACGTTTTATTTTTCGGATTTTCTGGAAAAAATGCGATGTGGCTCACGGGTTTTAGGTTCAATTTTTTTTGCAAAATATTATGTCTTTCACGGATTTTCACGGGCCTTCACCGAATTACAGGATTTTTTAACAAAATGTTAACATTCTTAAAAAAAGTCGTTTTTTTAGCCCGACTCAGAAATTACTTTTTTTGGAAGGGAGATCCCGAGAAAACCAAGACAGGTATTGACAAACGGTTTTTGGCACGGAACTTGAAAATCTTGGGGCTTAATTTTTTGAAAATTTTTTGGACCGGAAACAAAACCGGGAGTACCGATAATTACCGGTTAAAAACACAAAGTGCCGTATCTCGAAAAAAATTCGATAACTTTTTTTTAAGGACCGGTCAGTCAAGTTGTTTACAAAAATAACGTAGTAGATAAACGGTCTTTGAAGCCACCAGAACCATTCAAGTGCAAAAACAGTTTTTTTATTTAATAGCGGAAAGTTCACCGCATAAAAGGATGCCATTTCCGGCACCATAATTGTTGCCCTTGAACTTGGGGAACGCGCTGAACTTGACGAACTCTAAATTTTCAAAGTGAGCTGAAACATATTAAACCTTGCCCTATGATTCATTGCCTATGATTCATAGCCTATGAATCATAGGTTATGAATTTCGTTTTTNTTGGTTTTGATCGGCATTGAAAAACATCAAAATTTTCTAGATTTTTTTATGAAATGAACTTGTACGTACTTCATGACAGTTACTATGACTAAATCAACCTGAAAAACATCTAAACTTATTTCTAATAATTATTTTCGTAATTTGCTATTTTTGTAAACAACTTGACTGACCGGTCCTTAATTGGGGTCATAGATATAGAATTTTATGGCGAATTTTTTGGCATAAGTGAAAAATTATTCCTATAGGTTTAAGGGGGTCAGATAACCCATGTAAGGGGTCAAATTACGAATTAATCGTACGGGGACGAGAGACCCCTAGTTCGAAAGGAATTTCGCGGGGCTGGTCTGTCATGAGACTGGTTACACGCGCTTACTCACTGTTGAACGTGTTTGTTCATTTTCTCTATTATATGAAATAAATTACTTCAATTTTTCCGACCGACGCTCATCGGCGTTGGTCGTGCGTTGGTCAAGCGTTGGTCGAGCGTTGGTCGCGTTGGTCGACCAACGCGGAACAACGCGAGAAAAAAATCGACCAACGCCATCGCAACGCAAGCCAAAATTTGCGATGATTTTGAACACTGCCCTGAACCCGTGAACTTTTTACTGATTAGTACAAAATGAAATTTGTGTTTTTGTATTTTCGCAGAAACACCTTTTCTCTGAAAGTCCGCGGTGCCTAAAAGGTTCTAGCACGAATTCCTGCTAAACTCCCATAGACTATGGCCCAACAAAAATATACCCCAGTAAAAAACCGGTTAATACATGGCTTCTATTTCTTGACCAATAACTCTTCTCATAGACCCCCACAGATCTTTGAACTTATCAAAAATGGAGATTTATAAATGCTACTACTAGAATTAAAGTTTTCTCGATATTGGATTCGTTTGTTGTTGTTAACGGCAAAAAATATCGGCAAAAAACACAAAAACCAGGTGACCCCTCGAGTATCATGACCTTGGTTTTAGTTCAACTTTTGTTTTCCGAATGAAATCAATTTGTTATCGTCAAAGCTCTAAAACTAGTAACATTTAGGCACTTATGTTTTTCGAAAAAATGTCTTCTTGTCTAAAAATGGGTTTTAGTTTATTTTTGAGATACAATAATTATTTCTAATCTAGGTATGTAAGATTACTCAAGTTTACAAATTAAAAAAAGACAACCGTTGCATTGTAGTTTTCTGAAAGAAATTGTATAATGAGTTTCTCAAATGTCGATTTTATCAAGAATAAAAAAAAACGTCAAATTTTATAGAATTAGTGAGTCATATTATTTTGTGTATTCACGAAAATGGCAAAACCCGACAAATATAACACATATAGGCATTTTAAGTTCTCCTTTTCAGTTTTTCAAATTTTATGTTAGATTTCCCCGATGTACTATAAGTGTTGTCGATTTTTTGTTTGGTGGTTCTGACAGTTCTCAGCCCTGTCTAAAATTGAAAACTCGTATTAGCCTTAGCAACATAATTTGTTTTAAGATTTTTCTAATACATTGCAAGAACAT
>SCLG01000581.1:38060-68191 GCA_004367875.1 Oikopleura albicans | reverse complement strand
ACACAATAACTCTGGATTACTTTAAAACTATAGCGTTAGCATATAATATGGTAATTTAACTGATACACATTGATATAAAATTATCATAGAAATTAAATTTCTGATTTTATACATAAAACCGGTCAAAATTATATAAAGTGAGACAGTTCGTATAAACCCTTGTAAATAGAAAAAATAATAAACATAGATAAAAAAAATAATGAAATTTGAAAAGTTTAGGTTTTTTAATTCAAATTTATTGTCCTCAATGTTACATGGCCAATGTACAAACAATTTGTGTTGATTTTTTATCTTTTTTTTTACATGATGAGCAAAACACGACTTAGTTGTATTGAGATCTTGTCAAGCGTGTTTATTATGCATAATTACTTCATTATTAGAAAGAAGTGCGCGCCAGGCTGACTATGGCGCGATTAGAATGGGTACTTTGGGGTGTCCCATAATTTCTTTTTTTCTTCCACCAAACCACGCCTCACATAAACTTCTTTTAAATTCAATTTTTTGATATAGAAATACAAAATATGAAAATAAATTTATGCACAAAAAAGAAGTAATTGTAGTTAAATGGGCGCTTTTGCGTATTTGGAAGAAAATATACAAAATAAAATGTACTCTTAATACTTAAACAATGCGAACATGATCAAACACTGGTTAAAAATAGATGACCAAACAATTCTAGTCGTCAAATGGCGTACAAAAAGAGGCCGGCAGAAAGTTGACGGTTAAATTTGGAATACTTCTCAGTGTTTGAATTCTAGTTTTAACCGAGTAAACTTCAACTTGAGAACTACAGTCATATAGCATCTGGTTCAAAAGTTTTTCACGGAAAAATGAAACAAAATGTCTGTCGCAGAAAAAAAACACAATAGTTTTTCACAGAAAAGGTTTACGCAGAGTTAATAATACTAATAATAATAGAAGTAGGTTCAAATAGAATCGTTGTACAGGGGGAGCGACAAGTAATGGTAGGTTTCGTGTTTTTCGAAACCTACCCTTACTTATCGTGCTCTTACTTGGCGCTCCCCCTTTATAATAAAATCGTGGTCATCTTTATCACTTTTTAAATATGTGATCCTTGTGTGATGTGCTCCTCTTTAAGTGATGTGAATTATATACACCGGGTGCGCAGTTATCGGGCGGGTTTCCCGACAAAAAACCTTAATCGGGCGCCCGATAACTGCTCAGGGCGGAATCGGAATAAGGTAAAAATATGCAAAAAAACCCGCCCGATAACAGCACGAGCGGGAAATGTGGTCATATATACACATATATATTCAAGAGTAATGCGCAGGGTGCCCGATAACTGAACAGAAACCCGCCCGATAACTGCGCACCCGGTGTTTAATACGATTAAAAATTGCAGTAATGTTCGCTAACGACATTTCTTACATTACACTATATGTAGATAAATTTTCACATCTATATTTGTCTTAAATTAGTTTTAAAGTTTTTATTCTTTAAACATTTTATGGTGCTTGGACGACCGGATAATTTATATTATACTTATATGAACTACAAACGATTTATGTTGGACAAAAATTAATTAAATTGTCAAGACTAAATTATTTACACACCCCTGCGCCGTTATCGGGTCAACCTTTTTTAAATAAATTGTCTTGAATCCGTCATTTTTCCCTATAAGAGGTTTTGACCCAGTCAAGGATGACCCGATAACGGTGAAAAATGTGTATGACTAAAATTAAAGCCAATGGGAGTAAGGACTGTAAAAGGTTATGATAACTAAGTTCGCCTAGTTTACGCAATTAAACTAAATTCTCCATACGTTTCAGTTGGTTAGGGCCACGCCTCACATCTTTCTTTTTTCCTCAAATTCATTTTTTGCTGCATTTTATTATAGAAATACAAAATATGAAAATAAATTAAATGCACAAAAGCGTACAATTTGTAGTTAAATGGGCCCCGCCATTTTATTCATAACATTAATGCAAAATATACAAACGAATGGAATAAACAGAGCAAAACGCGGCTAAGGAAGTATTATATGATATATCACAATGGCATGGGTTTAAATGGGCGTCTTCGGATTTGACGAAACGAAACAATTAAATCTATTTAACTCGTATATATTTAATTTTTGTTACTTTTTTTTTCTTCTCTCGATCAAACGGAAACAAATTAGTTTTTAAGACGGCGATTCCATGTTATTGCTGTAGATTGTCGGCCACCGACTTGCCATAAATAATAAATATTGTTTTGGGAATCGCTTTTTTTTTGTTCCTTGGCTGTAAGGGGCACCAAAAAGTACACGTTTTTGTACTTGACTAAAAAAATGTAAACTCGCCCAGTTTGAATAGGGCTTTTGCGGGGAAAAAATTTTAAATGGGGTGTACTCCGAGCTTTTTTTTACATGTTACGTAACTATCTACCAATTTTGTTTTTTGTATATCGTAGAGTATGAGGTATAATAACGCGCTTCTCGTTTTTCTAGTTTTTAAGCCTGTTAGAATACAAAATTTGAGAAAGCGAGAAGCACGTTATTATACCTCATACTGTAAGAGTCACGAAACAAAAATCTTGCTTCTTCTTCTTGCGGATTTTGTCGGTGCTTGGCGCCCTCTAACGGACTGAATCGCATTTTTTTAGCTGACAAACTAGTTACCACACACAGTAAGTAAACATTTTTGTCCAGGTAAAATTGAAAAAAAACAGGCAAATGAAAAACTTTCGGTCGCTGACGTATTGGAATATAGTACCAAATCTGACGTTTAATGAAATAGCATATATGTTAACAAAAATAACAAAATAATGTAAACCAAATATTGGCACCGTTGGTCTGGCATGAATAAAACTTAGATGGGATAAGTAGATGTTATGTAGGAGCTTTGCAATTGATTGTAGTTATGTCTCAATTCGTCATAACCAATACCTTTCCAGGATTAACAAAGTGGGATTAAAATCAATCTTGCCCGTCCCAAAGATTAACATATGTTGTTTGTACTTATATCGGACCAAAAGTGCCCACCAATTTGTCGCACTGGGTTTAATTGATTTACGTTTTAAAGAGTCGCTTCGAAAAATGCATTACGATTTTTACTCGAAAGGCTGGACAGGCCAGCTCAATATTACTTTCAGCTGGACAGCCTGAGCCCAGTTCAGGATAGCTCATTATTATTTTTGAGCTCGACCGGTCAGTTCAGGACAGCTCATTGTTTTTTAATTATATTGAGCCTTGGTGTCGCCATTTTCAGCATTCTTACAAATAAAGTTAGTTGTCGAAATTAGCCTAGATACATGAGCGAAGGGACCATAATATATGGTCACCATATAACTTATTTCGGAAAATAATTGTCCCCTTTAAGGCACGTTTGGGAAAATACTTGCTGTCTTTTTAAAAAAATTTCTTAATTTTAGCATTTTGTCTTCATCAAAGAAAAATTAATATTTATTTTAAATTCTAGTTAAAACGGTCAAAAATCTGCGAACGTTCCCCGGCTCAACAGAGGTAAAAAATATTGATAATTTTGTCAGCTTATTTTTTCCTCGGGTCATACTTACAGTTTTATTTCTGAAACATTTTATGGTGCTTTTAATGGGCTTGATAGAGTAAATTATTAACCAATTAGTTAGAATAAATACACCGGGTGCGCAGTTATTGGTCGGGTTGGCCCGCTCGTGATGTTATCTGGGTTTATCCCCAAAAAACTTTTCACTTTTCCCCCTACGCCCTGCGCAGTTTTCGGGCACCCTGAGTAGTTATTCCGTCTACGTAGTGCGCACTTACCTTACTGAAAAGACTCAAATTAACAGTTTTGTGGACTTTTTTTTGTTCATTTTTTTCTAACTCTACACCCCCTATGGGCTTATCCGCCGCCTTTCTACAACCACTTCACTCAATTGTTGGTTTATCTGGCCGCTTTTTTTTCCAGAAAAAATGTAGGTTAATCCAGCCAACTTCTGGTTTATGCATTTGAAATATGGTTTGAACTTCTAATTCTTCTAAAATCTGAAAATGGGTCCAATGAATAGTGGTACGAAAAACGTTTCATTTTTCTCTCTAAGATATGATATTCAAGCGTATTTATAAGGTTTCGTTATTCAATAAAACAATGAGTAATATTATAGAATCTTAAAGTTTCCCGGCCGGTTTATAATAACAATTTGGTAATGCCCAATTTGCCGCTCGTGCTGTTATCGGGCGGGTCTGTAATTGGCTAATGACAATTTGGTATCGCGCAATTCGCCGCTCGTGCTGTTATCGAGCAGGTCTGTCATTGGCTAATGACAGTTTGGTATTGCGCAATTCTCCGCTCGCGCTGTTATCGGGAGGTTTTTTGTGCATATTTTTCCTCTATTCCGCCTACGCCCTGCACAGTTATCAGGCGCCTGATCAAGGTTATTTGACGCGAAACCCGCCCGATAACTGCGCACCTGGTGTGTTAAAAGTCTGCCAAGATTTAATTAATCAATATAATATATTTGTAGTTGATATAACTTATACGTATATATTACAAATTGTCCGATTGCCAAAACACCATAAAATGTTTTAAGAATAAAAACGTGAATAGTACTGCCAAAAAAATGAAGCTGAGAAATTAATCTAAAATGAATACTAAAGATATGTCATCTGCGTAAATGGCATTGTTTTAACATGTGAAAAATTTTTACTGAAAATGTTGCATTAATGTTTTTCCAACAACGCGAAAGATTCGTCCTTTATTAAGCACAGGCTTCCCTAATTACAGTCCCTACCTCAAAATCGTTACGATTTGTCGTTCAAAAAAACGTAACGATTTTGAGTAATCGTAACGATTTTGAGTAATCGTAACAATTTTGAGTAATCGTAACGATTTTGAGACATTGGCTTTTTCACCCTTCAAATTATGTTTTTCTAGTGTTTTTTTCTGAATTTAATCAAAAAAATTATTGTAAAAATCAAAGACAGTCATGTACACCACCTGAGGGGTTATCTTACCATTGGTTATCTTACCAAGTATGGATTATCTTACCACTTTTTTGACCACAACGTACTGCGATTTCCAATTATTAAACTAAACACCCTGACGTGTTATCTTACCAAAGTTGGGTTATCTTACCGCTAAGCGTTTATAAAGGTAAGATAACTTTATGAAAACTTCGCTCTTGAATTTTCTTGAATTCTTGTCGTTTTTCAAGCAAAAAAAAAAAAATTACAATTATACATACAAGCGAGGCGTATGTTTTGGAAAATATTTTCCCAAAAATTGGCAAGATAAGCGCACCATCAGGGTTTTGGCAAGATAAGTGCAGAGAGAACAAATACACATTGAATATTTTATGAACTTTGTTCATTTTAAAACTTTGGACAATGTACATAATAACGTATCAAAAAAAATCGTAACGATTTTGAGTACCACGACTACGAAAAACAAATCGTAACGATTTTGAGGTATAACGTCATTTCGTACCGATTTTGAGCGTAACGATTTTGTTTTTCGAACGCTATTTTTATTGGCCGGGAGCTTTTTCATCAGCTTTCTGTGTGATCCCACAGTAGACAGAAAAAAATGTAAAATATTTTTATTCCTCGGCGGCGTTCTAATAATGGCGTAATTATGCATAATAAACATATCGAACAAGATGACGCTTGAATTCGTTGTTTTTCCGAAAAACGCAAAAAAGGATAAAAGGCACCGCTTGTTTAACACCATCTCGAATACAACGACTTGCACACAATGTTATATGTTGCGACGAGAATATAATTCGCTATAAAAACACACTTCTTCCAAGATGTTCTCAAAAGTTATAAATAGCTCCATTTGTGTAAATGATGTAAATTGAAAACAAAAAAGTTCAGTTTCATTTTAGAAATTTTGAATGACAAAAAATGGTCAAATTAATTAGTGATGAAGAAGCCCTTGGGATAACCAGGCTTATTTTTATTTTTTTTACAAGTTAACTTGTAAGGGTAGTATAGCTAACTGCATGTATACGGTATACTATACCACCTAACCAGTTATCTTAACAACTGTTCTGCTCTCAAACTGTTAAGGTAATTGAATTGTGTTAAGATAACTGAGTAGGGCGCTTGGTAAGATAATTGGAAATTGCGATAGGTTTCGGTCGAAAAAATGTCAAGATAACCCAACTTTGTTAAGATAACTGGTTAGGGTGTGTATTTGTGGTCAAGCCAAATAATAATACAATTCAGTCCATTAGAGGGCGAAGTGAGAAAATCTCGCAATCTTTCAAATCTATTGTTATTAATATAGTGGCTAATGCGCTAGGCGCCCTCAAGTGGAACGAAATTGCGTTTTCTTGCAGAACAATCTTGAAACAATTCATACGTAGAATCTAACATTTTATGGCCAGTTTTTTATACAAATCCCAGAAATTCCGGTATATTATATACTATACACCAGCTGCGCAGTTATCTGGCCGACATTTTCGCCAAAAAACATGTTCTTGCGTAATAATGGCCAGCCAATGGACCAGTCCATAACATATAAAGGTAGGAACTTCTGTGAAATTATTGCTCAAAATGTCGGTCAGATAAAGAAACGAGCTTGAATTCCGGCCAGATAACTGCTCAGGGGGTGTATTTATATAATAAAGACTATATTATATACATGTAGTATATTCAGCACTTATTAAACATTTTTTATAATATTTTTTCTTTACAAGTTCACCTGACCAAACATATCTTAGATATAATATCTAGCAAATTTCGACCTTTGAAGTTTATTTTTGGGAGGCCCATTCTAGCTCGCATGAGTAAATATACATTTGTAATGTCCGGGAATGTGCCCGTGATCCATTTTTATTATGTTTTCGAATTTGCACGAAAGTTTCAAAAAAGTGAATACAAACTGCAAAATGCAAATTAATTAACTAAGCGTCGATAAAAAAAAAGTGCTTGTCGACGTCTCTAAAGTGATTTTATTGGTCTATTTGTACAATATAATTGTCCGAACAAAGCGGTGCTTTTCTCCTTCTGTATTTTTAGCTGATCGAAATAAAATGTATTCGCCGTCAATTTTCTCGGCCAATTTTTTTGTTGCATTGTTTGATGCCTTGCGATTTTATTATCGGATATATTAAGGTGAAATAATAGTGGCCCGGGGGATTAGAACAACTTGAATAATCAAAACATTCAGTTGAACACCAATGGGCTGATTCCAAATGCGGAAAATACAAAAAAAACGTGTCGAAAAGTACTGATCAGAAAATATACGTCGAAGGCTTTTTTATAAAATGGTGAGTAAATCCAATTTTAACGAACTGTTAACTCTCAGGGGGAAGGAGTTTTTGGGAACCCGTAGGGGAAAATGCGTGCCTGAAATTGACGAAAAAACAAGTTGCGTGTACACGCACTTCCCCCTTGGAGTTAAAATTTCTAAATAATCATTCCGTCAAAAACCCAATACAGTCCGTTACGGGATAACAGATCCGTTATGGGATAACCGTGTTACAAAAATAGCGCCCGCTATGTGGTTAATGTTCGTTATTGGAACGTCCCTTATTGGAGTAAGGACTGTACAGTGTTCATCAAGTGCTTTTTGTTCGAAAATCTTTTTGTATCATAAAAGTCCACGCTCCTGGAAAAAGTCCCTAATTGAGACTCCCACTATGATACTATCAAAGGTAAATTAATTTAGGAGTTTTTCTTAAGGAGGGGTCCGTCATGTTGTGTACCAGCTCAACCTGAAATATTTCCATGAGATGCCGGAAGCGGTGTTTTATTGATACAGAGAGAAAATAATCCATTAGTTTCAATATATCGTGCTTAAAAAGCGTTTTCCAAACGACAAGTTTGTAAACAACCGTCGCGACGGACCCCTCCTTAACACATAGCCAAAAAACTAGCTTGAAACAAATTTCGCGTCATAAACTTTTTAAACTTATTTATGGTGCCCAGAAAAGTTCAAGGCGTAATTTTTTTTCGTCTTGACAATTTTAGTCAACTGCGGAACGTGAATTTTCTTTCTTGAGTTTTTTTTATAAAAAAAACGTGAGGATATAATCAAAACGTTCTTTATTTTTAAAGATCTTTTTTTCAAAGTTATATCTTTAAGCTATGTCTTTTTAAGGTTATGTCTTTCAACTTCAAAAATTTCCCTTTCGTTCATTATATCATAAATATTTGAAAACTATTTATGGTGCCTGTACAGAAGTGATTTATCTTTTTATACGCTTTTTTCACTCGATAAAAACTGGGATACCCAAGATATAAAACGTAAGGACAGTAAGATAACTAGATACAGTCCATAGTCCTTAAAAATATAAAAATAGCTCGAAGACAAAAAGCTTTTGCTCGATTTAGTACAGTACTTACTTCCAAAACGGACGTTTTTGATTCTCGAAAATAGCGTCCGTATTGGGGTGAATTGTCAAAAGGTGTCCATCTTCGACTGTTTTAGGGACACTTTTTCACAAAAAGCGTCCGGATTGGAAGGACGCGTCCTTATTGAGTGCGTCCGTATTGAGAGTAAGGACTGTGTTACAAATAAAATCGAAAAAAAGTCCCTACTTCCAATACAGACGTTGCCCGTTTTTCGAATTTTTTCAAAATGTAACTTTCACAAAAAACGTCCGTATTAGAGGAAAGCGTCCGTTTTGAGAGCTAGGACTCTACAATACCTACCTAAGTAAGTTAACCATTATTTTTTTGTCGATTTTTGAAAAAAAACGTGTAAGTTCAACCAAGTCAATAGTTTTTTGCACGCAATTTTTTTATTATTTTAGTATAAAAAATGCGTGCTGAAATTCGATCTTGCTGATTCGTTGTTCGACCACTTAAGTTACTAATCTTCAAGTAACTTAACAGTGTTAACTTAACACCTTATTTCACGTTAGTTTTGCTAAACTTACTTAGGTAAGTGGTCTGCAGTCCCGACCTTCTTGATGTGCACGACTGCCTTGATGTGCACTTGTTTAGCAAAATTTACGAGGCTGCCAAGACTACCAAATGTTAAATTTTAGATAATCTAAATGAAAATACATATTCTTAAATTTTGCCTCGACCCAAAATGTAGCGTTGGAATCCAAAAATCCAACTTAAAAAATTGTCTGACAAAGCAGTTAGGCAAAAAAATAGAAAAATGTATAATTATGACCGACTGCCTTGATGTGCACGACTGCCCTGATGTGCACGTGTTTCGGAAACGCAATATGCACATCAAGGAGGTCGGGACTGTATTTGGTTCGATGTCTTCACATTCGGCCTCCGCATTAATCTTTTTCACGACTTATTGAAAATATCACTCATACATGTATTTATACACTAAAATGTTTAAAACTAGTTATTTATGCAAGAAGTTGTTAAAGACGGAACTTACTATTCCCAGGGCCATTTTGTTTGAGCATAATTTGGTGCGTTGATTTTCATTTCCTTCCACATAATGTAGAATTCCTAATCCCATGCAAATTTTTCACACGTTTTTGTTTTCCTTATTTGCAATTGTTGATCCTTATTTACGTTGAATTTTTATAGTTCAACGTAATCTTTTGAGTATTCAAGCTAGTCTAATCCGATAGGCTTGGTTGGTGACCAATGGTGAATTTATAAAAACTACATCTAGTAAAAACAGGCATTCAGAGAAAAGGGACAAAACAAGTAAAAAAAAATAACAATTAGTATGTATAATATATCGGCACTACCAAAAAATGGAGAAATACCATAACGGAGAAACCTGAATGTTCTCCGTTTTCCGATTGTACTGGCAAACGGATTAATCTTAAAACGGTCAAAATTTCAGTAAATCAGGTTCGCCGTTATTTCAAGTGGTCTCGTTCGTTTCGTCTCCTGGAAGGTTTATCTGCCCATTTCACGACCTAAAAAGTGGGCAGATAAACCGAAATTGGGCAGATAAACCCGCAAGCATAAGCGGAAAACTTTGCTGAAATTTTTTTTGGGCAGATAAACCGACGGTCGGGCTCGCATCAAATTTCGGTGCATAAACTGTATACACCGGGTGCGCAGTTATCGGGCGGGTTTCGCGACAAAAAAGCCTTAATCGGGCGCCCGATAACTGCTCAGGGCGGAAGCGGAATAAGGTAACAATATGCAAAAAAAACCCGCCCGATAACAGCACGAGCGGGAAATGTGGTCATTTATACACATATATATTCAAGAGCAATGCGCAGGGTGCCCGATAACAGCGCAGGGTGCTCGATAACTGGACACAAACCCGCCCCATAACTGGACGCCCGATAACTGCGCACCCGGTGTATATTGTTGTTAAAAGTGAAATTACCAAGTGACAAATTATACGATGAAGGTCCCAAAAATGACGCAGTGGGCAGATAAACTGCATATCCTGCTTTGATATATAAGTCCAGGGTATGCGTGGGGTATCTCTTTATTGGTTGGATCACATTAAAGTAGGCAAGGGGGGTTAAACAAGGGGGTTATTCTTTCGGGTTAGTCTCTGGTCTCTAGACCTGTCCGATCGACTCTGACCTTGATCGANGGATCCCCGAGAAACGTAAAAACCCATAAAACCCCATATAGGGGTTCGTGCGCAAAAATGTTAAAGTTTCATCTGATTCCTGAGCTCAAACTGCATCTAGTCCTAAAATTTCATCGCTGTAGCTGGTTGGGTTTTTGAGATAGCAAATTAGGTGCACCCCTACTTATAGTTCAACGTAATCTTTTAAGTATTCAAGTTAGTCTAATCCGATAGGCTTGGTTGGTGACCAATGGTGAATTTGTAAAAACTACATTTAGTAAAAACAGGCATTCAGAAAAAACGGGCAAACAAAAAAATAACAATTAGTATGTACAATATATCGGCCATACCAAAGAATGGAGAAATACCATAACGGAGAAACATGAATTTTCTCCGTTTTTCGGGTGTAAGCAAACGGATTAATCTTAAAACGGAGAAAATTTAGACAAATCAAATACAGTCCCTGCTCCCAAATAGTTACGATTTGTGGTCCAAAAAATCGTAACGATTTGGGGCCATGACGTCATTTCGTAACGATTTTGGGTCATGACGTCATTTCGTAACGATTTGAGATCATGACGTCATGTCGTAACGATTTGGGTGTAACGATTTGGGAGCAGGGACTGTAACAAAAAAATTCCGTATTCCGGTTTCTCTGTTTTCCTTACAGCCGGGAAAACGAAGAAACGCCAAAAGGGTGAAACCCGAAAACGAGAAAAATTTTCTCTGTTTTCAGGTTTCTCCGTTTTCGAATTAATCAGTTTAAAGTTCGCAAAATTACATTCAATAAAAGAATGATAAAACTTCGAAAAAATACATTGTGCCGATAGATCGCCTGCTTATTCAATACATCAGGTTCGCCGTTATGTTTCAAGTGGTCTCGTTCGTCTCGTGATCGTTCACTTTTTCGGAACAGTTTTATTTTTGGAATCATCTTATACCTATTTTATTGTAAGCTTGCGCATTTTTTTTTTTTGTAAATTGTGTTAAAACATATGAAAAATAGTTTTGTACAGGCACCATAAACAGTTTTCAAATATAGTTTATGGACTGAACAAAAAAAAATCTGGAAGTTGAGGAACTATAGCAACAACGTATCAATTTGAGTAATTTCTTTACCAATTTAAAAATGTAATTTATTTTATTCAATTATTATATCACAACGGACTTACCAGCGCCAAAAAACCTCAAATTATAGTGTTTTTTGGTAATTTTCAGCTAACCGGTTGGTTTTTGGCTTTCCTAACTAGAAAAATCAGATGCGCCGTGGACCACGGCCCGTGGTCGATTACATATAGATGTGGTATTATAAGAAACATATTAAACACTTTTTTTTGGCACAAAAAATTTAGGAATACCCCCTATACATAACTTTTACTAGCTCATATATAGGCTATATAATATAGCTACCAAATTTTTTCAAAAAATCATACCGTGCCCTGTAATTTATGTATTAAACCTCGTTTGTATCTTATTTTGCTTTTTCATCATTTACCCTGATGCGTTTCACACAAAACACAAGTTGACCCCGTGCATCACGGGCCGTGCTCCATGGGCACAAACGTCCAAAGGATTTGTTCGAAAATTTCTGCCTCAAAAAGTCTCTTCGAAATTATTTCGAAAACTAATGAAATTGTCAAGTTCTGATCAATAAGAAATTCTGTATTATACAAAGAGAAATTTATTTTCTTTAATAAATTTATATAATTTTTTTCAAAAAATGGTTTTACGCAGTCAAAATTGCGCACACTACGAAAGTTTTTTAACGCCAAACGTATATTACATATTATATACGGTATACATATACGGTATATATTAATACTTGGTAATGCGCAGCATAGAATTGGGCGCAAAAGTGGGCGCAAAAGTGCTGGCTACCCCGAATTTCGGGGCCCGAAACCGTACCACAGTTACGCCGAGTCATACGGAGACATTTTAGATGTGTTTTGGGGTTAAAAAATTAAATTAAACAATATTACACGGTTTCATACCTTGTTTGCTCAAGACCAGTGCCCGTTTATTCAAAAGTGGTTTATAATTCCAAAATTAAAATAAGACAGAATCAACAGCATTCTAATCTATTAATTTATTTATATGATTGAACCCCAATAAAAGAGGCTTTCCTGGGTCAATCTGTGTATGTGGGCCAGATAAGGGGGCGCCCCATATGGGAGTAAACGCTGTTACCCCCTGCGCCGTTATGTTTCCACCAAATTTCTCCAAAAACCGGAAACATAACATTGGTGGTCATGGGCCATGACTCATGGCTTATTTTTTTCTCTCTAAAAGAAAAGCTATTAAGTTCTTACCACTAGAACCAGAAATGAAAAGANCATATGGAGGTCCCGTAGGGCAAAACGGGTATTGGTGACCCTCCCTCAACTTTTCGAGACAATTCGATTGACGGTGTTATTTTTTGCGTAGGTTGGAGATTTCAAACAGCTCTCTAGTGGGCCCTGGTGGCCGAAATCAATTTCTGAATAGTCAGATCGACGTAGTTTGACGAGCTCTACAACTTGGCTTTACCAGTTTTCTTGAATTATTGCGAATTATCGTGAATTTTCTATGTGCGTGTTTATTTACACGCATTTTCCCCCTACGGGTTCCCAAAAACTCCTTCCCCCTGAGAGTTAATGAACAAAATATTAGGGCCAAAAATATGTCGTGTGGAAACATAACAGCGCAGTGCGTAGGCGTATAAACTGGAAAAAATTTCTTGAAAAAGCGGAAACATAATGGCACCGACGCGTCGGGGCTAGGCTGTCTAAACCGAATTTCAACTCCTTTGCCGTTTTCGATAACAATCTCGGATTTGCACAAAATTTCACGTCTGACCTATTTTGGGGGTGTAGATTCCGATTTTGACGTCTATTTGCGTAAGGCGGTACTAAATCCGGAAATTGTAAACCGTTAATTTTCAGTGATTTATAGCAAAAACCGGTATTTACCGGACAAGCGGTAGCGCCGTACGTCTATTATCAAACCATTCAAACACAGTTTTTAAGAAGCTTTAATTTGCAGTAATAAACGTGAAATTTGGAGGTTGTTACCAAAAGTTATCGCAGTTTTACGAAAATTTCGGTTTGGACAGCCTAGTCGGGGCTGAGCGGAAACGTAACGGCCGGAAACATAACGGCGCAGGGGGTGTATACAAAATGAATTTCACAAAAGCGCCGTCCCAAGTTAAGCAAAATTTGGTTTTGGACTGAACTTCCTAGTGCAGGGCCTTAGTATTATTCCGTAGTGCGCTTAAATTCTAGGCACCATAATGTGTATTAAAATTATTCTAGTAGATGGCAACAAGTAAATATAATTGAAGCGGAGTTAATGTTCCGCTTCATAATAATCGAAATAATTTTACTATATAGAACGGAATCTATAAAAACAAAACGGTAGTGTTATGCGTTTTTAATGACTTTTTTAAATGATTGCGCGCAAAAAACTTTTTTACCTTCTTTGGTCGCATTTTTAGTGATGTTACTGGTGTGGGTCGTCAGTTTGTCACCGAGCTCGACGCGGTTCTCCACATAAGTTCATACTGTCCAACTTTTACCTGTAACCCGACTTAAACCCGTTTTTTTCAAACGGTTGTCCAACACGATTCCGATTCCAACCCGCGGGTAAAGCTCTGTTAATTGTTACCCAAATTCCGTTACCCGAGTTTTACCCGAACTTTTTAAACCTGGAAATCGTTGTCCAACCCATTAGGTATAAAGGCTAAGTAAGGGAAGTTAGTTATTAAAGGGTCAAATATAGTCCCGGGAAATGTTTTTTATTAACTCGGCTTACTAAATTCTTCTAAAATCGCAGTTTAACTGATCAAATTTGAGCACTTATAGCTGAGTTATGAACATATGTATCCATTTCCCGGTTTATTCCGATTTATCCGGTAATTTACCTATTCTAAGTGAATTGCGCCAAAGCAATTGTTTCATCTACAAATACCCGTGTTCAAAACGTGTTGTTTTCCCATTTTTGGTTTTTTCAGACTCTTTGATGCTTGGCCTCTAACAAACCCACTAATCCATATTTAATTGAAATTAAGAAGTATAACAGATGGTATTCCAAGTAAGACACTAAAAGGGAAAAGATTGAGAATAATCAAAATTCAAAATTGGTTCAGAATGAAAGGGTGAAATCGCGAAATAATTCATGTGTTTATTTCTTTTTTATATATTATCATTTTGAGGACGCTTTGGGTAAAGTCCGTTCAGTTTTTTTTTTTTGAATTCGTCCATGGAGATCATTCGCGTTTTGTTAACTCTTTCTTGTTTGTCAAAGGTTTTGTATTTTTTTTTTGTTAAAATCCAAAATATAAGTAGAATTTGAAGATTTTATAGTCTTCACAAAACAAACTTGTGATTCCAATAAACGGTTCATGTAGAGAAGAAAGCATATAACACTAACCCAAGTTTGACGGGTACCTTTTATGTGACGGCCGCTTCCCGGACAAAATGTTTAAGTGCATGTGAAATAGTATTTTTTTTTAGATTTTGAGAAAGATTAGTTCTATTATTCAAATCTGGTGCAAATTTGCACTATTGTCACACTGGAAGCTAATAGATTTTTATTTTTCTAAAATACTGACCCAATTTTAACCCTAATGGAGTCAAAATCTCTCAAACTGGGGAGATTTTTGGTATTGTCCTATTTATCCATATTTTTGATGAATTAAAAACTTTTTGTTGTTCGCACGACCACAACGAACATTTTTTTCTCCGTAATTCTAATTTTCTTATTTCTTTATTCTTATTTTTCATAGGAATTATTTTTCAAGTAATTCTCCGACTTTTATGGGGTGCTTCAAGCACCGACGGAATCATGAGCTGAAGTTCACAAATTAAGCGTCAATTCCAACATTAATCAGTTTGCGGTTAATATAAGTTATACGTACAATAAATATTATCCCGTAATCTACGCACCATAAAATGTTTTAGGAATAAAAACGTTAGTAGTTCTCTGAAAAAAAGTAGCTGAGAAAATTTGTCTATAACAGCAATAGATATGTCATCTGCGAACATCGCATAAATTTTAGTAAAACATAATTGTGAACTCTAGAATGCATAAAAAGTACCAGACATTACCGACGGGTCTATATCGTAACGATATTATCACAACCAGAAATTACGAAAGTTAATAGTATTTTTTACTTGTGCAGTTACACACTACGTACTACGCGTAGTTACGTATCATCAAGTTCATTATAGTGAAAATTCTAGAAAAGTTTAATGCTTGAAATGTGCGTTCAAAATTAAATTACGAAAAAATCACTATCGCAATTTGTCCATAAAAATTTTGTTAAACTGTTTTCTACATAAAATTTTAAACCGTAATGATCCAGAAATGCTGCACCGTGCTTGGCAACAGAAGTTAAGTAAAAATTTAAAAGCTATTGTAGTTAAACTACAAACTAACTGTATGAAAGCCAAGCTTTGATTTTTTTACATTGAGAGTACAGTCCTTGATTCCCGTCCTTGAACACAGTCCGTATTTGGGATTAGGGACTGTAGTTTGAATCATCAGATAACCTAGTTTTGGTAGGTAAAATCGGCGGCTGAAGAATCAGAGTTCTCTTATTATCGTTCTTATTGCAAGCAAGACAGTTGTAGAAAATGTCGAGAAATTATTCTAATGAAATGGATTACAAACATTCCTTTTCGTCATAACTTTAAATTTCGGTTTATAATTTATGTATAATTCATGTATAAACCTTTGAGGATAAAAATGCACTTGAAAAATATCAAATAAACTACTGTCCTTATTAAGATTAGGGCCTTTTTTGCAAAAAGTCTTTACAAAAACGCACACGAATTTTAAAAGCTAAAAAACGGCAAAATAGGAGTAGACTCCAGTAATAGATTGTCAATTTGTTTTTAAACCTACCTACAAATCTTAACTCCGAAGGCTCCCTTCGATGTTGCAACAAAACCAGTTTTGCGATCCGAAAATTTTTTCCGGAAAATCTTACAGTGCATGTGAAAATTTCACAGTGAAATAGAATCCATTTGCCCAGGTTACGGCAGTTTCAATAGAAGCTTTTTTTATAAACTCTGAGAAAACCTACTTGAATCATTAAAATTTGTTGCTAATCTGCACCATTCTCTCCCTGAGAGTTAATTAACAAAATGAGTACTTTTTGTATATTTTTTTGTAATTCAAAGAAGTCATGGAGTTATGAAGTAAGAGAAGGAACATCGAACCGTTATCTTCCTCTTTGTGAAAGAATTTGGAAAGGAAATAATTGCTGTTTTAGTTTATAAATTCAATGTTCCGAAAATAAACAAACAATGTTACCCACTGTTCACAATAAGCGAATGTATTTTTTGTCGGCTGATAAACAAAAATCTCGAAACAAAACAAAATAAGGTCAAGGCTAAAAACTGACTTGACCTTACAGCACTTAAAAAAAACTTCACCTTATAACCATTTGAAAAAAGTGTAAAAAGACATGATTTAATAGAACAAAGGTGTAAAAAGACATGATTTCTAAGGAAAAAACTGACTTGAACTTACTAATATAACGGTCATAACTTGCAACCTTATAATCAAACCCTCCTGTAAAGCTGCTGTGGTTATAAGGCCAAAAAACTGAGTTGACCTTGATAGAGGGGGGACTGACTTGATCTAAGAACGGTCAGACCTTATAATCACCAAAACCATATGCAACAAATAGATGTAGTCGTTAATAAAAAATGACCCTAGACGGGAAAGTCAGGCCACAAGCCCAAATTAATGAGAATAAACGGAACAAGGCAAAAAATGCCGACCACTGGATATGGTAAATAAATCAATTATCGTAACAACGGCACCAATTTAATTGGAAAGACTCGAGACGAAATTCTTATACTGGAAATTCCAGGCTTTTCGATTATTTAACTATTAGCCCTTTTGTCGAATTAGTAAAATTTAGCCCGTAATTTTGCAATTGGCAGGGTACTGGAAATGTTAGATAAAAGTGACATTAAACTTATTCGGTATAAGTTATTCCTTAAAGTGATCCAAAAATTAATTTCGACTTGAGCCATTTCCCAAAAAAAAACAGGTGCCGTACATTCTGTTAATTTTAATATGAATTTATTAATATAATTGTTGGCAGACCGCAGCAAATGAAAAAGGAAAAAAAATCGAATATCATTTTTTACAATTTACCGCGGACACCCTTATAAAAAATAAACAGTATCAGTAGGAAGAATGAACACCGTATCTAATAAAAATGTGGCGCCTTAGTCAGGTCAGGTCTTTTTTTAACCATTAAGCGCACAATTGAGAGGGAAAAAATGGTCATGAAGGGTTCTCAATCTGTGTCCTCAACGGTTAAGCGTCATATTCTAGAACAATTTTGAATTGAGGGGGCAAACTGAAAAGCGCATTTTTTCAGTTTAAATTTTAACTTATAGGGCCCAGGTAGTTGCATATTCTAAATTAAACTCTCATGTTTACCGTTATTTGCAATATTTCTGCAATGTGGCTCCTGTGGGTTAATGGAGAAGCAGCCTTATGAGTTTAACGATATTTGTTATTACATTTGAATGTCAAAAGTCGGTTCAATTAGCGGAACATTGGGGAAATTGTTCGAGAAATCCGTTTTTATATATCCGTTTGTTTTATAAATCCGTTTTTATATATTTAAAGGATTCGCCATATTTCTCTCTTACCTAAATGGACCGGCGTTTAACGTTCTCGAGACATTTCAAAGTTAAAGCGCATGAACATTATTTGATTTTTGCTCTTCAGAATTGTCAAAATAAATGAGAAGACTTTTTAACACATATTTCCGAGATTTTATCACAAACATGCTGTTTTTAATAATTGAAAGTTCTAACATAAATATTTTAAAATTTCCCCGAAAATGAATTTTATGTTATTTATTTTAAGATTTAAATATTCCATGTGTTAAAAATATGTGTCAAAAATATGTGTTAAAAATCAACTCGAAATTATTTAACGTAAATAGGCACTAATTTGATCCGTCACTTCTTTCGTCGAAAGCGTAAAAAATGCCCGATAAAATTGTTAATTTTAGACATATCGAACTTTTCACAATTAAAGTTCGAAATTTTTTTTCAAAATAAACTGATGAATTGGAAAAAGCTAGTATTTAAAATTATGTTTTTGATTCTAATCGTGCAAATGCAATAAAATGTGTTTTTAACGGCGCAATGGGACACACAAAAAGTACATACGGTGATTTAACATGCTAGCATTTCTTCATGTTACTTAGTATTAGAAATTAAAGGAAACTTTTTTGAACTTTGTACAGTTTTTTTTGGCTGTAATAATACATGGACATCACGTGGAGTAAAGCGGATTTTGATTAAACTTTGAAAATTAAAACATCAACAATGGCGCCAGGGAAAATTTGGCGGTTGGTCGAAAACCCCGAAATTAAAAACAATAACCCAAAGGTTCATTTTGATACAATTTTGCGTGTACACTGTATAAGGTAAAACTTTGAAACAATTTTTTTCCAAAAAATTACTTTATTTGTAGGGTCAAGATGTCAGACCTAAGTCACGGGCAATTGTTAAGAGTCTTGAATTCCAAAATATATGATTTTGCTGTTTGTTTTTCCAAATGCAATTTCACCTTTTTTTAAATGCAATTTCACCTTTTTAAAAAATTTGAACCAAGGTGCTGAACCCAGAGCTCGGCAAAAATTGTAAAAAAGTGGACCCAATCCAAATGGACCGTTTTGGACCCTACTGGACCCAGGCAATAATAAAGTGGACCCAACCCTAAAAAGTTCGGGTCCATTTGGGTCCAATTCGGGTAGGGTCCAAAAGTGCTGACCTCAGGCTGAACCGACCTTAAACATTCTCCGAACCAGACCCCAAAATGACCTTTTACTTAAAAAACAGATTATCACCCTGGTAGCGTTAATTCCGCGTGATCTCCCACTAAGAATAAGGTTGTTTGATGAGAAAATTAAGAAAGTCTACTGAACTGATTTACTCAGCGGGGCGTCAAGGTCGAAGCGCAAGTTTTCGATCTCGTTTTCCAAGGGCATCGAAGTTATCAGACGCCGATTGTCAAGGTCATGATACGCTGCAACACTAAACATCAATTGTCAGAAAATATACAGTCCCAAACCCAAATAAGAGACAAAATGCCGTAATAACCCAAGGAAGAGACTTGTTTTCAAATTCAAAATACACAGGGTGCGCAGTTAACCGTCCACAAAAAAATTAAAAAAAATGTACGATTAATTGCAAATTTCAGAGTTGAAGGTGGTTAACTGCCCACCGTGTAGGCGTTAGCAGCGGAATAGCTTGGTTCTCAAAGAGGACGGTTAATGGCAAATTACGCAATAGTGGACGGCTAACTGCTACAGGGTTAGCCGCGCACCCTGTGTATTAAAACAAAACTACCGAATTATTTGGGTATATAAAAACAAAGATATTTTTCCGGTAAATAATCGGAAATAATTTTAATAGCCCAAAAATCCAATCGCCTTTTTCGTGCATTTAGGTTCACACATTTTTTCATACATTTTTTTATAAAATATTTCAAAACAGATCGTTGCCCATCATCATATATGGCCCATATGATATGGTTTATAAATTTATTATCTACCTTTGAGCTAGTAGCCGCTGCGTCTCGTTTGTATAGGACTGAACGGAATTTTCCGAAATATTTGGAAGAATTGGAATTTGGGGTTGACCCAGTAAAGACGTCCCAAGTGGGGACAAGGACGACAGCATTGGATCGCCAACCACACTCTGTGTCTGTGGTGTGAATTTCAACTAAGATAGAATTTTATTGAAATAACTATTTAAATAGCATTTTTTCCAAAAACTTTCTTAAAAAGTGAGTATTTTTCAAAGTTTTAGTTTGAAATTTTTAAATAAAAATACCTTTTGTTGAATTCGGTCGAGTAATTGCTGCCCTTCCTGGGGTGGCTTCCAATTAGGGTGTCTAATCGAAAAGTTGATCAACGATAACTCGGTCTTCGGTGGCAATTCACGATCTGAAGTGAAAAATTTATAAGATCGAGTCCTAACAACTGATTACCTTCAATCCATTAAAAAACTGGCGTGACCTTATAACCAATAAAAACATGAAACTCATTTTGTGGCTTATCCAGAAAAAAGTGTAAATATTGATAAACATCATTTTGTTTCAAAAGACAACGCGATAAAAAAATGACGTGACCTTATAACGGTAAAAAGCAATAATTACCCTTGATTAATAATTCTATTTTTGCCTTTTCTGAATATGACTGAGAACTCTATGATGATAACTAATGCCACAAAATAGATCTTGAACCTTTCGATCTTGAATATTAACCTTTCGATAGAAAAAAACATACCCGAATTGGAAGTTGTGATTTCTTGGCTGTCCGATTGTGCCCGTTTTGTGTCCAATTGGGCGAAAGAACAAACGTCCCCAACACCTTGAACATCTACCGTGTAGTTTCGCAGAAAATCCACAATTTCCGGCGCTCGATATTGAAGCTTGAAAAGCAGCACTAAGGGCGTTACAATCGGCGACACCAGTTCTTCCAAGATAAAACTCAATTTCATCTGAAGTAATTTTATTAACGCATTATATTCAACAAAAATTTCTAATGTAATACACCCCCTGTGCCGTTACCTGGCCGAATTTTCCGCTCATCCCTTTATCTGGCCGGAATTTTGAAAAATAATTTTAAGGCCAAAAATTAAACCAAAACGTAGGTAGTTAGCTACCCAATATGTACGAGGCAGTTATAAAAATAGAAATGCATGAGAAGCTAACCTGAAATAACTGGCTAAATGACTTCTGTGTTTTTGACGATCGCGGATCTCGAATCCACTCGGCTGGAATATAATGAACATGGTCGCGAACCAATTGCAATAGCTCCATATGAAGTGGAACTTAAATTACATTTATTTCCGTCTGTTACTATTTTTTGCACGGCACATGAATCAGGTAATAGAAAAAACTTACCGAAAAATTCGTCGGGCACAAGTGATAAGCAAATGCCAAGGATGATTCCGAACAGGGTCATAGCGGATAGGGCATGTTCAACACGAAAGAAGTCGTCGTCGATTATTCCCAAAATCAGAAATACACTTAATACGGTTTTAAGAGATTTTAGTTTTTGTACAGCGGGCGATTATAAAGGCCCGAGTAAAAGACCATGGGACCTTATAGCCATATGAAAACGTTTTGATTTGGAGGGTTTCATTAAAAGGGTAAAAATACATGATTTTAAAATTTTTTTCAAAAAAGGCATGCTTTTAAACATGATGTTGAGTTGACATGATTATAAAACAACATGTTGAGTTACAAGCAAATCGACCTTACCATCCTGAAAAGTTTTTTCCCAAAAACTTTTCCACAAAAGACATGATTTTAAAGATTTTTGTTCCAAAAAAGACATAACTTTGAAAACATGATCATCTTTAGACCCAGAATAACCTCAAAGAGACCATAGTGCAAAGAAGACCATAAGACGTTAAAACAGATCAAATCTCATACCTTATAACCCCTGTACATATTACAACCCCTATACTTGCAACAACATATAATGATAACTTACCCAAGCACAGCGCTACAAATGAAGGAAATAAATTTAGCACATTCGATGAGGGGATAGGATAAAAATGACTCCATATAGCGGTTTGCGGGTTTAACCGCCCGGGATAACCGCTCCTTGAACTGGTGGTTAAGTTCGTTATAATGTCGGAGGTATAATGTTGAGTAAAGACTCCATTTTCGCATTCCGAGGAGTCCGGGCTCACGGCGTATAACGGCTACGTAATTGAAGAACGTCCACATCGCTTGGAAAATTAGAATCAGAGGCGTCGCCAGCAAATTCGCCAAGCCCAAATAAAAAATGCGCCTTTTAAGGTCTGCTGCACGCTCTTCGCGACAAGCTCGCCGTTTGTATTGAGCTAAAAATGGTTAACAATTATGCACCTTTTAGGTCGCTGGCTACCCATTTTTCATCAAATTTAAATAAAGAGAACCGTTGGTGATAATTCAAAATAGACCACGGCTTGCTTATTTACTAATAAAACCCAGATAAAAACCCAACAAGGGAGCACATACTAAAAAACCATATCACACGAAATTTTTAAGAAGATTTTTAGGGGTAAAAATTCAGCATTTTTTCATACATGAAAAAAAATGTTAGAACATACTTTTCGGATTGGGGTTTATTCTGTGGCAAAAAAACCAATAATCAAGATATTTTTTGAAGAAACCGACCCTTTCAGTCTTTTTCCGAATCAAAATGCGGGCAAAAGTTTACGTTTTTGGGTAAAAAAATATTTTTTTTTTGGAAAAATTAAAGAAATATTAACTTGAAAATTCGTCTAAAACTCTAAAATTTGAAATGCGTTTTTCAATTGGACACAAAAAAAAGTAATATTATCCAGTTCGGCAAAAATTAAAGTTTTTTTTATGTAAATCTGAGTAAAATTGAAAATTTTATTACACAAAAATGATGGCTTTAATTTTCTCATAAATTGAAAATACACAATATTAATTTATAAAATATAAAAACCCAATTTATTACTGAAATAACTATTTTGTTCTTACGTTTTAAGTGAAAGGAAGAAAAAGGGGCCCATGGATTGTAAGCGTGAGCACCGAAGAGTAGCCACTCAATATTGATTTTGAGGCCTTCGGTAAGGAAGGTCGTTTCGCCCAAAAGCGGCAAATTAAAGGTCAGAGGAAGGACATCGCGATGCACCATTGAAATCATATAGTTCTTGTAACGTAAAATTCGATTATGAACATCAAGCTCGGTTAGCTCCTCCTTGTGGATGCACATTTGATTTAGCTTTTGCGCCTCTAGTAACTTCTTCTGGATTTGCATCCAACTCAGGTGGTCCAATTTTTCAGAAGAAATTCCGAGCGCTTTTAGAACATGTTGGATAAATGTAATTAGTAATATAAGGTTGGGAAAGTGTTTTCATATTAGTACACAGGATGCGCCTTTAACCGGCCACCCGTTAACCGGCCACTTTTTGAACAAATTTCTTGCATAGATAACATTATTTATCGACTATGCATTGAGCCGTTAACCAGCCATTTTTTTAAATTAGTGACCGGTTAACGGCGCATCATGTGTTTATATATATTTTATGCAAAGAGAAATTTGACCCCCCAAGGTCAAATTACAGTTTATTCGAAATGTTAACTGCTGACCATTAACATTACCATAAAAGAAAAAATATATATGATATATAATATATCTAAAAATGCTTCGAAAAAATGCAGGCAGCTTTCTCGAGCACGATTTTTAATATTGAACTCAAAACCGCCAAAATTTACAAATTTATTTTTATCATGGTAATTCTTATATGTGTAATTATTCATTTTCCTGTAAAAAATATTGGCACCAACGAAATTGGTATCATGAAGTTTTGGTCGAACGTATAAGAGGTCGAAAGTATAAAATGTCGAAAATGTAAACGGAATAAAACTGAATTCGACGCAATTTTTTACCAAATATTGTCATATATATACACGTTAATATTTGGCTGGTCGAAAGTGGAAACGGAANAGCGGTTTGCGGGTTTAACCGCCCGGGATAACCGCTCCTTGAACTGGTGGTTAAGTTCGTTATAATGTCGGAGGTATAATGTTGAGTAAAGACTCCATTTTCGCATTCCGAGGAGTCCGGGCTCACGGCGTATAACGGCTACGTAATTGAAGAACGTCCACATTGCTTGGAAAATTAGAATCAGAGGCGTCGCCAGCAAATTCGCCAAGCCCAAATAAAAAATGCGTCGTTTAAGGTCTGCCGCACGCTCTTCGCGACAAGCTCGCCGTTTATATTGAGCTAAAAATGGTTAACAGTTATGCACCTTTTGGGTAGCTGGCTACCCATTTTTCATTTAAATAAAGAGGTAAAGCAAAATGGAACATGGCTTGCTTATTCACTAATAAAACCCAGATAAAAACGCGACAATGGATTTTTATGGGTAAAAATTAAGCATTTTTTCATACACGAAAAAAAATTTGTTAGAACATACTTTTTAGATTTTGGTTTATTGCGTGGGAAAAGCTATCAAAAAATTTTTGGTCTTGAAAAATTAACGAAATATTAACTTGAAGATTAGCCTTCAATATTAAGTTGACCTTTTTCAGCTAGGAAAAATTTTAAAAACTCTAAAATTTGAAAGGCGTCGAAATTTCATTTATCTTTCAATTTTATTTCAAAATTTTATTACATGTATACAAAAATGGTGGCTTTAATTGAAAATATACAATTGTACATACATTTTTGTGTAATAAAATTTTCAATTTTACTCAGATTTACGTTAAAAACTTTAATTTATGACTAAAATATTAATACCGAACAATTAATATTTATTAAATTATAAAATATAAAAACCCAATTTATTACTCAAATAATTATTTTATTCATTTATATATTTATTATCTGATATTTCGGAATTACTCCATTTTCATGGATTTTTCCGATGAACAAAAATTGAAAATGGAGTAATTCCGAAATATCAGATAAAAAATATAAAAATGATAAATGAAAGTCTCAAATGATGAAGATACAATTATTTTATTCTTACGTTTTAAGTGAAAGGAAGAAAAAGGGGCCCATGGATTGTAAGCGTGAGCACCGAAGAGTAGCCACTCAATGTTGATTTTGAGGCCTTCGGTAAGGAAGGTCGTTTCGCCCAAAAGCGGCAAATTAAAGGTCAGAGGAAGGACATCGCGATGCACCATTGAAATCATATAGTTCTTGTAACGTAAAATTCGATTATGAACGTCAAGCTCGGTTAGCTCCTCCTTGTGGATGCACATTTGATTTAGCTTTTGCGCTTCTAGCAACTTCTTCTGGATTTGCATCCAACTCAGGTGATCCAATTTTTCAGAAGAAATTCCAAGCGCTTTTAGAACATGTTGGACAAATGCAATTATTGATATAAGCTTGGGAAAATGATTTCATACTAGTACACAGGATGCGCCTTTAACCGGCCACTTTTGGAACAAATTTCTGGCATTAATAACATTATTTATCCACTATGCATTCATGATCATTAAAATAACTAGATTAATATTGAACTCAAAACCCCCACAATTTACACATTTATTTCTACTGTGGTAATTATTTTTCAGTAGTAAACGATGATTACCACATCACTAATTAACTTTTTCTAATATTTACCAACACGAGCCTTCATGATAAAAATTTTTAATATCGATAAAATGAAAAATTCGTACTGCTAGCTTGATCGTCCGCGTGAGTCCATAGAGGGCGGCGACGAATAAAAAAAGTACCCAAACCAGGGTTGTATTACAACCGTTGTAAATAAGCATTGGATGAAGGCGTGTACGACTACTGTGGTTTTTTGAAGAAAACGTTTTTGGAGGAAAAGCGACAGAGCTTATTTTAGATTTTCCGCCGAAAAACGTACGGGTCTTGCTGGTGATAAGGCAAAGGTCTAAAACACTGAATTGACGTTACCATTTAAAAAAGGACTTTCCCAAAAAAAGTGTAAAAAGACACGATTTATATAAAAATGGGGGGGGGGGGGTCCTTATACATTTTTTAGGTGAAAAATGGCTTGACCTTATAATCAGCTCACCCAATTTGGACTTACTCATAGAAAAAGTGTAAGGCATAATTTCTATGCAAAAAGAACTGACTTGACCTTAGTACAAAAACCTGACTTGACCTCATATCTATCAAAATAGCTGGCCTTATAACCAACAACGCCCCCACGAGGCCTGAAAAATGTTTTATCGGAAAAACTTCAGTGAGCCAACCAAGCAATTTTGGACTGAACGCTAGTTAACGACGCAAAATTTTCCGAAATTTACAACCCTGACCCAAACGGAGTCACTCCTAATCCGCTGATGACACTCGGTTCGATTTCGAAAACCGTCGATCAAAGACACATGAGCCTGTTCGTGATCCGCGAAGAGAATGCCATAGTCGATACAGTGCCGCAGCTCAGTAGTGAACCAAACGATAAAAATAAAACGAAAAATGTCGAAAAAGACGTCCAGCGCCATACACACCAGACCATGATGCTGATGGTATTCGTACACACGGGAGAAGAAAGAATCTAGGTCTTAAAGAAAGTTTTTAGATGGTGGTCACATTGTAAGCGCCACTAAAATTAAGGCCTTTTTAGTTCAATATATTCCATTTGAGGTTATTTATAGTGTGAAAGTCTAGAAACTGAGTTTACCTTATAACTAGTCAGAAAAGATAAGATTTTCATATTTGATATTCAGATTTTGCTTTGAGGGGTCAATTAACCCCATGTAGCATTAGGGTAATTTGACTCTTGTTGAGGGTCATATTACAAATGATGTTTAGACTTAAAACTTATGTTTCTCTTTCGATATTTTCTGTTTTGACAAGTTCATCAAATAATATATATTTTATTATTTCGTACGTATTGTCGACGCGGCAGAATCTCGTTGTGAAACCATAATGACTCGATATGGTATAATTTATTCGAAAAAAAGGCAACATATTACATTTCGGCAAGATAACTCCTCGCAAGATAACTGCGCAATTGGTGTAGTAACTACACTGTAACTTATACCGTATAAATTACAGTGTAGTTACTATACCACATGCGCAGTTATCTTGCGAGGAGTTATCTTGCCGAAATGTAATATTTTGTCATTTTTTCGTAATATTTCAATTTTTGCCTACGCTGATTAACTTTCACCCAATTATCTTGCATAAATCTAACATAACGTCATCTTGCCATTAAATATACGTTCGCAAGATAACTGCGCAAGTGCCATTATCACCGGCTGGTCAAATATCCCGAAGTTAGAAAAAACTTGCGGATTTGACGTATAATTAGTTGTGGCAATTAAATATGAAGTATACGGGTAATAAAAGACCCATCAATTGTTTCTTCAATATTTTTCAATGAGCAATGAGCCGGATTATTAATAAGACTTCAAATCGATACTCTGCCATATGGCATACTCAAAATGTGGTTTGGGATGCGTGAAAATTTTGAATTAATAAAAATGAATAATTAAAAATAAGGATGCAGAGTTTTTTATTTTGCGATTTTCCTTGAAATAAAACCCTGGTAATCTTGGAGTTATAACTTCCGCCTGGCAAAAACAAAAAACACACAATAATGATAAATATAAGGGCAATCGAAAGGAAAAAATCATAGGCCCCAATTTACCCCATACTCTACTGAACGGGTTAAGCCCAAAAACGTCGAAAATCCGTTTTTTATTATTTTTGAACACTACTAGGTTGAATAAACAGTATACCTTGAATATGGTGCCATCGATTTTTGCGGGTTAGACTGGGTAAAATTTGATGTGTTGGGGCATCTTCACGATCGGATTCGCTGTCATCGGAATGGAATTCTCTATACTGCCCGCCGGTGGGTGTATTGAACATAACACGCCGATTGTCGCTGAAAAAAATTATAAAGTTTGTTTGGTAGCATTTTTCACATTTTACGTTCCAACTTGGAACTTCCAACCCTTAAAGTCGCGTTAAAATCATGTACAGGGGGTGTGCGTATTAAGGGTCGGTTAACGATTTTTGAAAAGCGACCCTTATTAAGCATACTAGCCATTATTTAGCACACCGAGCATAAAGCGAATTTAGTGTTGTAACCTGACGTAATTATGATTCTGCGTCTTATAAATGATTTTATCAATTTTGAAATTTTAAATTTGTATTGAACACAATTTAAACTTATTATATCCATAAACGAACCAAAAGCTAATAAAAAAGGGCCATGGAAAAAATGATAAAATCAGCGACCCTTATTTGGAGCAAAAATATTTTTTATCGAAAAAAGCGACCCTTATTTAGCACTACCGACCCTTATTTAGCACCCCCTCTGTACTCGTTGCTATCCTTTTTTTTGTAAAAAAGAGTTTTTCTGGTAGCTAGACTGTCAAGTGAGAGCATATTTACACACTTGGATTTTTTTGAATAATTTTTGACCTAGATAATTATTTCTAAATCTCAAAATTTCCCTAATGATTGATATGGTAAAAAACGATTTTAAATCCTATTGTTTTAGCATTTTTTTTCTCTCTCTCGGAGTTATTTTATATTGGTTAATTGAACAAACGTCACGACAGATAGGGGTTAAAAAGTGTTTGGAGGAAAATATATGTGAAATTTGTCAAAAATTCCAATTTTTGTAACAAAATCAAAATTTAGAAAAGGATTAAATCAGAGCAAATCTCAAATTCCGTATTTGTATGTTTAGTTTTTGCAAATTCGACGTTTTCATTGCTTAATGACGTAGTCCCAGCTTACTCATAGCTTTTTATTCGTAAAACAATTTGTAATCCCAATTGTATTATTTATATTCTTTTTGGTGGAAAACTTGGCATTGGATGATTAGGTAAATCCCCAGTTGAATAAGACACAATTGAACGAAGATCCTTAAAAACTACAATATAATCCTTGCGCTCTTATCTTACAATTTTGACAAAAATCAGACATAGAAGAGAACGGAAAAAAGTCAAAAATTTTGTACAATTTCCAATTAACTTTTTGTTTTTTAAATTCCTTTTTATTTGCGTTAAAGAAACAATTTCTGCGTCAGGTTAAACATAAAAATCAACTACAGTCCTTACTCCTTTTTCGTACGTTTTCGGATTTCGAAACTAGCATCCGAAAAAGGAGCATCGTCACAAAAAAGGATCATTTTTCTATTAGAATGCCCCCATTGTGGCCGAGAAAGCGTCCGAAAAAGGAGTAAGGACTGTATTACTAAACGTGAAGTTTAAATATAAAACTGCCTGAATGTTTTCCCAAAGTTATTTTTTGTAATATTATTCATCACAATTATTCATGAAATGTCTAGGATAAAAGTTTAAATTGGAATTTATTATTTGGAATAATTGTATATTAACATAACGGTGTCACAAACAAATTGTCCAATACAAACATCCAAAACTTTTAGAGTAAAAACGCTTTGAAAATTTATAAAAAAATAAAACAAATACTCAATATTTTGAGACCTTTCTTACGAAATTCGACAAATAGTATGAATAAACAAAAAAAAAATATGAACGAAACAACGAATTTATGCCGAGCTTTGATATGCTTTTCAACCCTAGATCCCTCAGTCGTTACGCCTGGTTAATTCACCAATCCCCAAAAAGAACAAAATATTAATACAGTCCTTAACCATTTATTGGACGTTTTCGGTTCTCGAAAATAGCGTCCGATAAATGAGCATCGAGATGCATCGTCACACAAGAGGTCATTTTTTTATTAGAATGACCCCATTTTGGCCAAAAAAAGCGTACGATAAATGGTTAAGGACTGTAATTAGGAACGACCCAAATAAAGTACGTTCCCCAAAAACTGCCCTCAATATTATATTTTAATTTTACAAGTTCAGTTCAGTCTCAAATAACAGACGCCATGAAAGATTACGCACGTTTTAAGACTTTTCACTTTAGACTTCAAAACACAAAAAAGGGGCAGCTCTAAAAATACGCTTTAAATCTTCTGAAAGAGGCCTCTTTTCACACAAAAAATAATCAAAAAAAACGCCAAAGAAAACTATTTTCTTACTCGTCGTGTTCATTGTGATAGCTGACTTTTAACATGTTTCATTCTTTGTGTTAAAATGATTTAATTTTCTGGGTAAATTATTTTCCCTTTATTTTCTCGTGTTTTGTTGATTATCTCTTAGTTGCTAAAAATGAGCAGCGACATGACAGAGACTTCCAACAAAAATACGTGACAAGTCACATTGCCCAAATAGAAACCATAAAATGTCTCACAAAATCATTTTTCGTTATTGTTGACAAGAA
>SCLG01000581.1:0-37586 GCA_004367875.1 Oikopleura albicans | reverse complement strand
CCAAAATGGCCAAACCATTCAACTTTCTTGAAAAATTGATGAAAAATGGTGTTGATTGAACAGAGTTGAACCTCTATTGACAAGGGTCAAGTCCGTTTTTTATATTTTAAATTAGTTTATTAAATTTTTGAAGCGGTTAAAGTTTTAACCGGTCATTATCTGTATTTATTTATTTTTAAACCAATAATTTGTATTTTTCCGCCACAATTTAGCTAAGCGCACCTAGGAGCCTAGGCGCAATAAGAAGTATATATTAATTTTCGTTAAACAACGCTTATAATGAGTGACATGCACATGAAGAGACCCTGACTGTATAAAAAAATCTATCAAAAAATGAGTACAGTCCCGACCCCCTTAAGTGCCGCCCGCGTAAGTGCCGCGACCCCCGTAAGTTCCGCGTTTTTGGCGGCCTGAGTGCGGCACTTACGGGAGTCGGGACTGTACTGAAAAGGTACTAAAAAACTAAAAAAAAACATAAATTTTCTAATTTTGTTCTTGACTCATTTTTGGTTGTACTAGTACCTAGTATCTGGTTTAACAAGTACTTGTTTTTTGAAATATTAAGTAGAGTCAGGGGTCTCTTTATGTTCATTTCTCTCTAAAAACAATTTATTATAAACATAAATTATTATGTAAACGGAAAACGATTTAGTGCTAAGATAATGCCAAGTTGAAACAGTGTAGCAAGAACTGATTAACAAATCAATTAAAAAGTTACCAAAAGTAAATCCCCCCGGACACCCTAAGAAAAGCCCCATGTGTGTTACCTTTAAGAACGGTGGGATTGTCTCTTTACTTCCTTCTCATGCTATTTCTCATAAAATCGACTTCAGACAATTAATGTCTGACTTTGACCTTCGAGTATTTTTTTCTCTTGTGATTTTTTTTTCTATTTTTTTCGTGTGTTTTTTTTTTGTTCAAATAGGCGTGCCGTGAAAAAATAGTTTTTTTTTTCAACGTTTTGTTTCTAAGACTTAATTACGGGGGCGGCCCATCACATGAAACAACAAGCCACCCTATTGGTCAAAATGTTTTATTTTATTTTTATATTTTTTTTATGAAATAAATTCTTTATTTTTTATGAAAAAATAACCTTTTATACCTTTTTGCACTCAAATTGAGAAACAAAACATAAATGCTCATTCTGGGGGGTTGGAAAATTTTTGAGACGTAGAATTTTGATAAAATGCAAAATTTTACATTTTTTTATCACGCGGAAAACTGATTTTTATTCATTGTTTTTACTTTCCAAAAATGTCTACAAATTTAACGTTTTTAGATTAAACAAATGAGAAAAATGACCTGGTCGGCGGTTATTTCGCGTTGACCGGTTAACCCTTTGACACAATTTCCGGAAAGTTCTCCTATCGCAGTTTGGGGATTTTGTAGCTGTTGGGAAACAAATTTTGAAAAAAAAAACTCGAAAAATTTGGAAATTTTTGCGTGGGCTGTTTCGGAGTATAGTTTGTATATATTTTCGAACTGCGCAAATGTGTTTTTTTCATATTGAAACTTAGAAAATGAGCAAAAATGCCCATTTTTGGCAACAAAAAAAACTCTATTTTTCCAAAATATCATTTCTCCTCCGTAAATTGTTAAATCATTAATCCGTGATTGTTACTCACTTATCGGAACATCAGAATGATTAAAAGCGCGTAGGCGGAAAATTAGTTTACTTTTTATTATTTTTTTCTCATCGGTTTTTCTTCGCAACAGTCTTAGAGATTTCCTTTAGCGGAGGCAATTAAACTGATAATTTCCTTGAATTTGTTCAAAAATCCACCGATTGCTTTTTAGAAAAATGACAAAAATCGGCTTGGAGAAATTGATCAGTTCATTTGGCAAGGTTCAAGACCTAATCTCCCAATGGAAAATAATAAATGATGGTGTTATGGGCGGCTGCTCGGCCGGTCATTTCAATATCACGGAAAATAACACATTTTTATTTCATGGGAATCTATCCCTGGAAAATAACGGTGGATTTTCATCTGTTCGATCGATTGGACCAACTTTGGACCTTAGTGAATATAAGGTCCGGTGTCAAAATTATGTTCAGAGTTGCTTCTTGATGGCACCATGGTCTTTCGAAGAATAAGTTTTTCCCAGAAAATACAAGAAACCTTTTTTCAGAAAAAAAACAAGAAAAAGTTTTTTGGAAGAAATATCTTTAAATTTTCAAAAGACCTGTCTGATATTATTTTTTTTTTGCGAAAACTTTTTTCGAAGAACTGGTTTTTCCGAGAACCAGTTTTCCAAGAAAAGGTTTTTTCTGAAAAATCTAAAAGGTCTTATGGGCGTATTTTTGCAGATAGTTATAAGGTCTTTTGTTTTTTTGTGTTACCTTAAAACCGACCCATGCATATAAAACTAATGTTGAGCACCGATTAAGGGAATAAAATTGCGTACAAAAACCGACGGCCGCACCTATAATCTTCGCCTTGAAAGTGAAGCAAGGTTCGGGTTCGAAATTTTTTTTTTTGAAGTATTAAAATAAGGTTTTTTGATTACCATACTCCAATACATTTGAATTTAACTCGCTATAGTACGGTATAATATCAAAAAAAAAATAATTCGACATCCTGCTATAAGATATGGTCAGTGGCCAGTTAGTTTCCAAGGTGCGTTTACGACTGTTAAAGGCGAATGGTCCGAAGTTTATATTCCCTTTGAAAATCTTCAAGGAAGTTTTCGCGGACGGAAACTTCCGGAGGCCCGATTTAACCCCTCGATTGTAGAAGTAGGGTGAGTCAGCTCGAACTACTCCTCATCAACGCTAAATTTATAATATTCTATTAGTTTGATGTAGAGTCTAACAGTTAGAATTAACATGACCTATATATTTTAATAAATCAACTTTTAAACGTATCAAAACAGACATTTTTAGACAAGAAGTCACTTTTTTCCAAAAACATAAGTGCCTAAAATTTGTTTTTTTTTGCCGATATTTTTTTACCTAGACTCAAATTCAAAAATCAGAAACCATACGATTGAGCGCTTTATTAATACGCTTCGTTTAGAACAAAAACGAATCCAATATATTGGAAACTGTAATACTAGTAGCGTTTATAAAAGTTAGTTTTTTGCTAAGTTCTCAGCTCCGTGGTGGGGGGGGCGGGGTCTATGAGAAGAGTTATTAGTTAACAAATGAAAAACGTGTATTAACCGGATTTGGATCTCCAACTTTCAAAAAAGTGGATAGAAACATTTTCTGACGAGAAAAGTTTGTAAACGAGAAAGTTTGTAAACAACTCCTATGTCCCCTCGTTAAAACTGATTTCTTTTCAATTTTTTTTAACTTGCTGTTGACCTCACTCACCCTATGTTGAAGTAATCGGTTTCATTTTGGCCGACAAACAACAAGGTCCTTTCTCACTAGAGGTCGACTGGATAAAAGCGGAATAGTGATTACAACAAAAAAGAAATGTTTGATACACATTTAATTAATGAATCATAATTACGAGTACGTAATGTGGATTCCTTGGAATCATTTTACAAGTTGGATATAAAACCGAACGAAAGAAAATTTTGCCTTCTTGCATCTGTATATTTCTTAATTTCAGACTGATCCTAATTTTATCTTGAAAAGAAAACATAATAATAAAATTCATTCGCCTAAAACCATTTGTAATCCACGCCGGTTTACTCTGTAAAAAATCGGGGTTTTCGTTCGTACATTTACGAGTTAATTAAGGAACCTAATTTCTAAAATTTAATTATATAAGAAACCTCAAACCGGTTGTTTTTTTAGATTATGAAAAATCTCGGGTTGGAGTTATTGGTCAGTTCATTTGGCAAATTTCAGGACCAAATCTCCCACTGGAAAATAATAAATGACGGAGTAATGGGCGGTTGCTCGGCCGGCCACTTCAAAATTACGGAAAATAAAACATTTTTATTTTATGGCGATCTTTCGCTCGAAAATAACGGCGGATTTTCGTCCGTTAAATCGGCTGGACCGACTTTGGATCTTAGTGATTATCAGGCACGGTGTATATATTTATTATTGGTCATTTCTGGAACATTTTCGAAAAAAAAAATGAAGTTTAGTTTACTGAAAATGAAAGCCTTTTCAGATTTTGCCCCTATCAAGTTTTTCTTGTTTAGGTTTCCCCTTTTCAGGTTTTCTCCTTTTTTACGTTTTCGCCCAAATCAGGTCGTGCCATTGGGAGTCCCGATTCGGGAGTATTGCCTGAATGTTGAGTTATTTCAGTTCCTTTGTTATTAAGTGTACAGGGGGGGGCTTGGTTGTAAGGTCAAGTCAGTTTTTTCTTCAGGGAAATCATGTTTTTTTTTTGTCGAAGGCCTCCCCCCGCTAGCCATAATTTTTTACTAAAAATTCATAATTTTTGTATCGAAGGAAAAAAATGGTTGGTTATAAGGTAAAGTCAGTTTTTTAGACTTTGACCTTATAACCAACTCCCTGTACCAGTTTAACGCTATGTCGCATAGGCTATGCGGTAAATGTTCAACACCGGTTAAGGGAATACAATTTCGCACAAAAACCGACGGTCGCACTTATAAACTTCGCCTTGAAGGTGACGAAAGATTGGGGTTCGAAACTTTTTACAATACTTTGACACGGGGAGTAGGGATTTTATGAAAGAGTAGTTCGACATCCTTCTGAAAGGTACAGTGGGCGGCCAGTTAGTTTTCAAAGTGCGTTTACAACTACCAGAGGGGAGTGGAAGGATATTTATGTTCCTTTTAATAGTTTGGAAGCAAGTTTCCGTGGATGGCAAGTGGCCGATGCCCGCTTTAACCCCTCAGTTGTTGAAGCAATCGGTTTCATATTAGCCGATAGACAGCCAGGACCTTTTTCACTCGAAATTGATTGGATAAAAGCAACCAAAGATGACGAAGTCTGAAAACTAGAAAATTCAAAAACTTTCATTAGCCACAATTTATGCCCTATAAAAACAAAATACAGTCAGGAGTCTCTAGATGTGCATTTTCGATTTCCGAAAAAAAAATTAATTTTTGATGAAGATATTTTGGAAACGAAGGCCTGGGAAAAGTGCACATCGCGAGGTAAATTTAGATAAAAACATGGCCAAAAAAAGATGCACATCGAGAGGTGTTTACAAATTTTGATGAAATAGCGCACATCGAGAGACTCCTGACTGCAGTATCGTTTTATGCTGAATGTAACGTTCTTGATTTTTACTGGTTTCAATGTTTTTCAGGTTTCGCCATTTAATTTTCCATATTTTCTGTTTTCCCCCAAATCAACTAGTGCCCTTATGAGTCATAAGGCTTATGATCAACGCCCTGAAGTATTTTTATGGTATTATCGCAGTTCTCCCTAAATTTTAGGGCCTAAAACCACTCGTACAAATCTCCTAAAAACTGAACTTTGTTTTTTTCTAGAATGAACTCGAGATGATCAAGATCGGCGATGTGATTGAGGAAATTGCGCTCGAAGGATCCGATGGGATAACTGTCGAATGCCTCTTCGAGCGGTTAAATCGACGCCAGGCGGAAAAAAGTCTTGAACCCCTGGCGGCGGCCACTTGCATGAAAATATGGCGACTCATTTGTCGCGATCGGGAATTGACCTTTCATGAACTCCAAAACGACCGTTTTTTGCCGCAGTTTATGATTCGTCAGGAATGTTTTCATTTCTAAGGTATAGCAGTAATAATCAACATATGTTTCTCAATTATAAAACAAAAAAATTGTTATAAAAGTTACGAAAGGTGTTATTAATATATTACACCCCCTGGGGGTTGGTTATAATGTCAGCCATTTCTGCCGTTATAAGGTCAAGTCAGTTTTTTTCTTTGGAAATCATGATTTTGTGTGATGACATGTGTCTTTTTTTTAATTTCCCCCCATATTTTTTGCTAAAAATTCATAATTTTTGTATTGAAGGAAAAATAATTTTTAGTCGAGTCAGTTTTTAAAAATGCATTTAAGGTCAAGTCAGACCTTGACCTTATAACCAACCCCCCTGAACTTGAAAAAATTGAAAACTTAAAAAAGAGCTCGTCTGGTTCTGACCAATTACACGAAGCGTCGGCGCCGGACGAGCAGGATGCGGAGCGGGACCCGTACCAATTACCGCGTGCCCCATTTATCCGAGATTTAACCGATGATGTTCGAGCGAGTCTCGTTAGTATGATAAAAACAACGGGCCAAACTTCTTATTATCTTGGACCGGACGGGTCAAATGAGGCCCTGATTCCATATCCCCGACTCGTAATTTTGGCCTCCGAGAGACAACGTTATTGTGCGCTAAAACGCAGTACGGCGCTGACCAGTACTCATATTCACCTCCTCGACGCGAAAAAGTTCTATTTGGTGGAAAAATTGGCGCGATCGCGCCACGCCGGATGCCTTCAATCAACCCTCAATAAAATTGATTTGTCAAAGGTAAATTTGTGACCCTTTTTGTGACCCTTTTATTCAAAATCATGTATTTTTTCATAGAAAATTTGAAATTTTCTCAAAAATGGCAAAAATTGTAATTAAAGTGGTGTCAACCCTAGTCGAACCGACCAGAAATTTATTTAGTGTTTTCGTCAAATCTAATGTCAAATTTTTGACGAAAAATTTAAGTAGCATCATCAATTTTTTGACGAATAAGTTAATTCCATAAATGGAAAATGTGTGTTCGTCATTTTTTGACGAAGTTTCCATTGACGAATACTTTGGACATTTTAATTTGACGAAACTATTTTTTGACGAAACTATTTTTTGTCGAAACTATTTTTTGACGAAACTATTTTTTAACGAAACTATTTTTTGACGAAATTATTTTTTGACGAAACTATTTTTTGACGAAAGTACCATAAACCAAGTTAATACCTGCAGTTTTTTTGTATCTATTTTTTTTATTTATATGTCGGCGTTCTTTACTCAAACATTGTAATAATAACAAATTAGATTTCAGATTCTTATTTTATTATTTTCAGTTTCAGAGAGATTAAATTTTGTGAATTTTATTTTTCACAATTTGTAAAATGTTCTTTTTTGATTTTACCATTTTCTCATCGTCGAAAAGCGTTATTTTGTCCTCTTTGACCATTTTCGGAGTCGGCGATTTTTTGATTTGCACTTTGTTGTCCATTGATTCGTATTTGGAATTTTCAAAAAACTTCATTTTGTGTTTGATTTATTCTTACAACAATATGTTTGTTTGTAATATTGATGTTAAATATAATTTTCGGTTTCGTTATATACCGGGTTAATTTAAGGCGCTGTTGGGAGGACATCTGGCAGTGATTTATTTTTGTTTTATGCGGGAATAATTTCCGCGAAATTCTTGAAAAGAAATTCGTGTAAAGGGGCCGCTGGGTATAATCAAATCGATTGATATCCATTTCAGCTGTATCCAATTCGCATTTCTTTGAAACCCAGATTTTTTTTAATTAACAGCAAGTTTTTATAAATTTTGTTCTTTGAAATTAGTGATAGGTTTCTATAAGAAGTATACAATTGTATTAGAAAAAATAATGTACAGTGACGGTACTACAGTCCCCACCCAAATAGATTTTTAGACACTACACTACCCCATGCGTTAGCGCAACGGTTTCTCATTTGCTCCCAACTTTTGTTTTGTCTTAACGTAACGGTGGTGTATATAATGCCGAAATACGGTTTTATATTTGGGTAAATGAATTTCGAAAAAAATAATATTTGAAATAAGAAACGATTTTTTGTTCAAAGCCCTCTACTCAAATAAAAAACTATTTTCGGCATTTTATAGTACAGTCCTTGAATACAAAAGGGCCGCTTAAATAACGGCCGTTTATCCCATAACGGCCGCTATTTTCGCGAAACGAAATTAGCCCTAATGGAAG
Organism: Oikopleura albicans; assembly: GCA_004367875.1. Lineage (NCBI taxonomy): Eukaryota > Metazoa > Chordata > Appendicularia > Copelata > Oikopleuridae > Oikopleura > Oikopleura albicans. The sequence continues at coordinate 29,784 of SCLG01000581.1, read as the reverse complement.
TAAGGACTGTACCCAAAAAAGGTTGATCTAAAAATTAATTGACTTTTCAAAATTTGTTTTCAACATTTCGAAATGTGTCTTTTTTGGCCGAAATGACCAGGAAACTACGCTATTTATCTCCCTTCATATCTTTCGTATTAATTTTGGGTTCCGTTAAAAAATCCTAACAGATATTGTTAGGTGGAAGACGGAAAGTGGAAACCGTTGTCGATTGAAGAGGAGGAGAGCTCGGGTCAAAGTGGTAAAAAGAATAACTCTCACGTACAGTACCTAATTTCACCCCTGGAAAAGGACGGTCTGGTGACAAAACAACAATATGCATACCGGTACAAGGACCGGCCGAGGCACCAAGTGCTCATCATGTTAACCCGCTTTCACCGGGATGTCCGAACACGGCATAAAATTCTGTCGGAACGGATTATTGAAATTCTCCGGGCGACGCCGGGTTATATTATGTCAATGACGGAAGTTAAACATCAACTCGCCGACCACATCGGTGTTCAGAGGCTAAATGATGACTTGTTTAAGAAAGTTTATCAAAATCTTAAAAATAGGTAAAAATCATGCCTTTTTACGCCTTTTTTGACGAAGTGGGTGGCTGGCACACTTTTTCTCTGTAGAAATCATGTCTTTTCACACTTTTTTCTAAAAAATCATGTCTTTTTCAACATTTTTTTACGAACATGCTATTAAAAATCGTTATAAGGTAAAGTGTTTTGGGCTTGACCTTATAATAAGAGCCCTGTACAGGGGGGTATGGTCACAACAAAAGGTGACCGCTATAAGGTCAAGTCATTTTTTTCCAGCACTAAGGTCAAGTCACGCGAAAATCAAATATTAGGAAAATTTTTTTTAAATGTCATTAAGGTCAAGTCATTTTTTTGAAGTGCATTAAGGTCAAGTCATTTTTTTGAAGTGCATTAAGGTCAAGTCATTTTTCGGGCTTGACCTTATAACCATACCCCCCTGTAATACTTTTAAGTTAGGTTTAAAATTAACTTCACCATTTTTATAAAATCATGTCTTTTTCAATCTTTTGTGTGTCATTTTTAGGTCACTTTCTTAAGCATTTAAGGTTACATTAAAGGTTCAGTCAGTTTTTAAGGCGTTACCTTATAAGCAACATTCCATGTATCATTGTACCATGCAACATTGAATTCATCATTTCATTTGTTGGCATATGATATAAACAGGGGTTATAAGGTCTGACATTTTGAGCGTTATAAATTATATGGTCAAGTCACTTCGTTTTCTAAAGAAATCATGTCTTTTTTACATTTTGTTTATGAAGGCTTGTTCAACAAAATGATCAAGACTATATTTTTTGACCTTTTTTGTGACAATCCCCTTTTTCAAGTACCTTGTAACCAGCTAAAATTCGGTAGCTAACATAACAATGTGATTTAAGTGACGTTATCGAATATGTTCAAAATGACTTGAATATTCATCGTAAAATTATCACGACGGCCGAACGGGATATGAAATTAACTCAAAAATACATTCGAGAAAATATTGACGAAGATGAAAATTACAATTACTACTTTCCCATTTTATTCAAGACGCCATTAATCGATCAAGGTATGTTAACAGTTAAATAATTTAAAGAAATTATCAAAAAAACGTATAATTGTTCAAATGGTTCGTATTTACTTGAAATTTGCCAATGTGTAAAGGAAAAAATAAAGTTGTACTACACCTCTTGTGCCGTTATCGTTTCGCATGAAAAAAAATCCGCAAGATAACGGCGCATTTCGTAACACATAAAGATAAGGAATCCTGAAAATTGGCCGAAACTTTAACCGAGTTAATGGGGAGTTATGAAGATAACAGCATAACAGCGCAGGGTGTGTAATTATTATTTATTCAAATTATTTTATGTTATTCTATATTATATAAACGATCATAAAATCTTTGGATAAATAATAGTTACACACCCTGCGCTGTTATGCTGTTACCCGTTATCTTCATATCTCTCCGTTGACTCGCTTAAAGCTCCGGTCAATTTTCAGGATTCCTTATCTTTATGTGTTAAGAAATGCGCCGTTATCTTGCGGATTTTTTGCATGCCAAAAGATAACGGCGCAAGAGGTGTGTTACAACTTTATTTTTTCCTTTACACATTGACATATAAATTATTTCTCCTAAATGGTCAGGTGCCAACTATCATCTAGGAACAGGTATCTATTCCAAAATAACTACTTCATTTTGTAAATTTTTGAATTTATTTGTAGATAGTTGGTTTATAAGGTACGGTTTTTTGCAGTTTATTTTTAACAAGTTGAAGAACATTCTTTTTTGATTTCGTTACTTTACCATCCTTGAAAAGTGCCATTTTATCCTCTTTGACCAGTTTCGGACTTGGCGATTTTTTGACTTGTGTTTTTCGGTCCATCGATTGGTATTTGTTATTGTCAAAAAACTTCATAATTTTATTTTATTTTTTGATATAAAATATATATGTTTGATATTTATAGTGGTTGCAATTTTCAGCCTTGTTTTATATTAGGTTTTTTGTTGGCGCTGTTGTGTTGACATTTGTCACATTCATTTTTTTAAATAATTTCCGCGAAATTTCAAAAAAAAAAAATCTGGATATGGGGCGGCTGGTAATGATCAAATTGAGTGATGTCCTGATCAACTGTAACCAATTTACATTTCTTTGAAACGCAATTTTTTTAATTTAAAAGTTCTTCCGGGTTCTTTGAAATTATTGATATAATGATTTTCCGGAATTTCAAGCGTAAAAATTGCAAATACAAATCTGATAAGTTCGAAATACGAAATTTACGGTAACTAAATACGGCATAAAACTGAATGGCAGATTTTTTTTTTAAGAATTAAGGATTTATGGAAAAAATCGCTGTTTTTTATTTATAAAGTTATGAAAACCAAAAAAATTTAGTGGCTATTAAAAATAGTGATTTTTCCCTAAATCCAATATTTGCAGATCTTTTTTTAATCTGCCAATCATTTTTGTAAACACAGGATGCACCGTTAACCGGCCACTAAAATTTTTCAAAACCCGTCCGGTTAACGGCTCAATTGAAAAAAATCGCCTTGAAGTGGCGGGTAAACCGGTTTTTGGCCGGGTAACGGCGGATCCTGTGTACATTGTGAACATCCCCGTGTTAAATCATTACATGTGTATATAACCACATTAAAATGCTCTACAGTTTAAAGTCTGTTTAGAGTCTAAACAGCCAATTTGATTGGTGGAGAGTAATTTTTATTCAAATACAGTCCTTACTCACATTGGGGATAGTCCGATTAAGGCCAGTTTACCCCGATAGGTCCGCCTTGTTGCAAAAAGTTTTTAAAAACGTCTTAAAATGATCACTTTCGAAAACTTCAACGAATTACGGTCGATATTTTCGAGAATTAAAAAGGGCCCTAATGAAAGTAGGGAGTGTAATCCAAACTAAAATTGCAGGAAATGCCTATCTTTATATTATGAAAGAAGTCGGAAAAACTTTCAACTGCAATTTAACAAAAAAAAAATGCGTTTCAAAGAAATGCAAATTCGTTTCAGTTGATCAGGACAATTTGATTATGAACAGCCGGTCCAGATTTTTTGTTAAAGTTTTTTCCGCGAAATTGCTAAAAATTGACGTTTAAAATCCTTGACTTTCACGTGTATACATACAGCGACACTAATTAACCCCAATATAAAGGAAAGTTTAAATTTATAATCGACAAAAATCGATCAAATATATCAAAAAAAAAATGATGAAGTTTTTTGAAACCACCAACTACCAATCTCTGGACAAGAAAACGCATGTTAAAAAATCGACGAGTATGAAATTAGTCAAAGAGGACAAAATGGCACTTTGCGGAGATCAAAAAGTAGTGAAATCGAAAAAGAATGTTTTTGAAATTGTTAAAAATAAACTGCAAAACAAATCTAATAAATAAATAAAATATTAAAACAAAAACTTAGTATTATTATAAATATTTGAAAGCGTTGTTATTCGAAAAAGAGTGTCTGGATAACTTTAGTATTTGACACCCGGTCATTCAGCGAAAACAGAAGTTTTTCTGCAATTGAAACGTAGGAGAGCGTACGGCACAGTGTCATTTTTGCAAATACAGAAAATGGCGAAATCTAAAAATTTTTTCGCTGTAGCGGAACCCGAAAAATTGCGAAAAATCACAGACGTTTCATTTTGTAATCTTCATTTTAATAGACCAATCAAATGTTAATACAAAAAGAGACGTTTGTGATTTTCGTCCTTCTGGGCAGAGGTCGGCACTTTTTGACCCTACCCTGATTGGACCCTAATTTTTAGGGTTGGGTCCATTTTTTTTTGTCATGGTCCAGTAGGGTCCAATCGGGGTCCAATTCGGGTCCATTAGGTGTAGCCACACATGTGGTTTGGGTCCATTTTTTTACAATTTTTGCCGACCTCTGCTTCTAGGGTTTGCCACTTTTAGATCATTTTAGATTGCGCCACACTAGCAATGCCAGTTAAGCCGCTGCGGTTTTTATCATAAATAAATTACATTACGTGTAAAATTGTTCTGTCAGGGCAAGGATGATATCGACATGTGCCCTCCGCGGACAGTCCGTTCGCTGAATTTCCCATTGGGAAACATCATTCAGAACTTAACAATGTAATCGAATGTAGGAGAACAATTTAATGCACGCGTTTGATTGGTTGAGAAAATTATGGTTTCTAGATTGTGTATATGAAATCTAATCTCTTTTTTTTAACCGATTGAATCCGACCACAGTGGTCGATTGCCAATCGACGATTATTGAAAGAACGTGTCAAAATGGATAAGAAAATCTCTTATCTCTAAAGAGATAACTTGGAAAAAAAATATTTTGTCTACTATTTTTTAGCCGAACTTATTTCTAGATTTTTATATGAAGCTCCAACGAGTTTCTACCGTGTGAGTTTGTTGAAAATCGGCTGCGCGGTTCTAGAATAGACCAATTTTCTTTTTCATTTTATAATGGCGTACTGATAAAGTGGGGAGAAAATGTAAAGGAAAGTTGGTCGATTCTAGAAAGGTGCAGCCGATTTTCATGAAACACACACGGTAGCCTATGCTGCCCGTGACAAAGTTTTTTAAGTGCCCGGATCAAACAAAAACAAAGTCTAGCATGTAGAACTTGGTCCACTGATAAAAAAAACTTAAGGATGCGCCATACCCTACTGGCTGAAAAATCAGAAATTCGGATTTTATCTCTTACGCACCCAAAATGGCCAAAAACGTCATTTTTTCTGAGAAAATCGTTTTTTTTCTGACCCAATCATCTTTTATAAAATCGCCTTGCTATAGATTGTTTCAAAAATATAGCCTAACAAGGTTCGCCCTTTATTAGCCGTACTCTCATTATGAACACTTTTTGCGAAAAAATAATTCATAACTTTCACCCCTATCGGGACGGTATTTTGGCGTATCAAAAACGTCCTTAATTGGATTTTCTGGTTTAACCCCTCAATTGCTTTATTTGAAATACATATTTAGTTTTCTCCTTCGCCCAACACCGCGGTGATGCCGGCTTTACCCAACGTGACCTAATGACGGAAGTTCTTCCGGGATTCGGAAAGCTCGAGGCCCGAAATGTGGTCCGAACAATGTTGAAATTAAAAATGATTGAGAAATGTGGCCTCAAAGAGGACGGAAAGCAAAAACATCAAATATTTCGAAAAAATCAAAATTTGTCAAATCCAGATTTGCGGTACAGTGATATGCCAGCATTTGCCTTTACCCAATTCAAATGCCCCGGGCCAAATGAGGGCCCGGGAGTCGTCAGCTTTTTCGGCGATAGCAATTTAACAATGAAGAGAAAGTCGATTATTTTGGATTTTATCAACAGCGAAATGTGCGTTCCGGATTATAGGTTCAGGGGTAGAACATGGCGGCACCGCGGTCTTTCGGAGGAAACGTTTTTGGAAGAATAAGCTTTTTTTTCAAATGGTTATAAGGTCAAGTCACTTTTTTTAGATTGACCTTATAACCAAAGCCCCTGTACATTATATTAGAGAAGCCAAAGATACATTAAAATTGCTCCGAACAACGTATTTCTTCCAGAAAGTTTTTTTAATAGCATTTTCTTCGAAAAACGTTTTATCTGAAAAACCGCTGTCCCAAAAATGTGCCAACTGATCTTTTAGCAACTTACTCAAGGTGAAGTCTTTTTTTTGTCTCAATGTCTTCTCAATGTCTTCTAACATGTTTTTGAGAGAAAAATCTAGAAAAATAACATCTTTCATGTTAAATGAATCATGTATTTTTACGTTATTTCTTGGTGACACCCAAAAATGTCGTTACTTTTTTTGTACTTTTAAACGTTTGTTTGGTGATGTCTTCATATTTTTAAATCATTATAAGGTCAACTCATTAAAAAATACAATTTATGTCGAGCCAGTTTTTAGGGCATGAGTCCTTAAGCTCATGCCGCATGACCTTATAACCAAACCCGCCTGTAGTTTTAATACGTTATTGTATTTGATTGGTTCGCCCCTTGTCAGATTCAAAGAAATCGTATCTGCACTTCGCGACGAAGAAAAAGACTCGGATTTTACAATCGACCGCCGCACGGTTTACAAGATAATGCAAAATATGGCCGAAGATAATCAAATTATCATTTTACGCAGAATGATCACCTTAACCATCATGAACCCTCTTCGACGAGAGGTAAAACATTTTTTGAATTTTTGAGGGTCTTATGGTCTCCTGAACAAACACATGTCTTTTTAGATCGAAAATCGAAATTTTTTCACCAAAAAGGCCAAAATAGGGATATGGACTGTACTGTAATCAAATCACTTAGGTTAACCAAATCACTTATCGTTAACTTTTAGGATAATCATGAAAATGGCGACGGTGTTAACTCCGAGCTAATGGAAGCGACATTTTATGTGTCAAGTGAGTGTGATGAAAAAACCCTCGCAAACTTTCAACGGCAATATCGAACACGGCAGGAAATTGATAGTCTCCTGCGGTGGAGTGGAGGTCGGCGACCTTATGGCCGAATGCAGGGCGAATTTGACATTCCAAAATTTCAGCGGTTAAAAGCTGTTCACTTATATTTTTGGTATTTGGCTTGGGGTCACGAGCAGCGAGGTCAACATGTCGAAAATAACAATAAACCGACTGTTTATTGCAACGATAAGCTTCGGGGTTCATAAAATTTGTAAGTTTTTTTCTAAGTTTATTTGAGGATTTTTCTCAAATGTTCTAGCAGTCGAAAAATAAGGACGATTTGTAAAAAACGGGTGAGAGAACGTGTTTGATCAAAAATTGGTACAGGGTGGTTATAAGGGTAGTGTCTTAAAAGGTACCAAGAACGTTTTTTTCTTTAGATCTTCAAAAAATTCTAGAACTCACGACAGACATTTCTGGGCTTTGATTTTTCCACATTTTTAGTAATTTTTTGAGCTCTACAATTTGGCAAAAACAGATTTTCAGTTGTAAAACAGATTTTTCAGTTGTTGGGCCCTAAAGGTCCCTAGGCTCTTTTGATACTTTTTACACGTTATACCTTTTAAGTTAAAAGTTTTAACAAAGTACCGTTATAAGGTCTTACAGTTGATACGTTATAAGGTCTTATGGTCTTTTTGAGACTAATTTCGAATCATTTATGATTATTAATAATATTTTTTTGTGGAAAATTAAACGCTTGTAATTTTTTTCGGTTTCGACATTTTAATATTTTTCTCTTTTTCATTATCTATAATCGCCCAAATTTTAGCGTCCAAACTAAAGGCACGAGGTTATGACCCACAATCGATAAATTTTCTTCGAGAAAAAACTTGTATCGTTTTTGGGTTGGGGATTGTATTTTAAAATCCCTGTCACAAGAGTCCGAGCCAAAGCTGGAAAACTTTTGTGCCGCCAATTAATTACCCGTCGAATTTAAACGAAGGCTGGATCAACATTGGCGAGGCCTATCTTCATGTGCCTCTTTCGATATTTCGAAAATTTGCCCCGGGGGCAATGACGCCTTTTAAGGACCCGATGAAGCGGCGGTTTCTTGAAGGCAATCCAAACTGCCTTTTACGACATATGCCACTCGACTACCAAAAAGACCTTTTCTTTGGACGCATTAATTTATATTCGTTGTACGAGTGTCTGGAGAAATTGGCGTTTATGGGCTTAGTCTCATTTGAAACCATCCCAAAATCGTACCAAAATTCGGAAATGTTTCATGTTTATGGACCCGGTCTTTCGAAAGGTTTGCTTTTATACGTTTTTTTTATAATCGTTATTTTTATCGTTCATTTTTTGGAGTTGTTTATAGGTCGTTTTACACTAAGGTCAAGTAAATTTTTTAGTGAAGCATGTTTTTTGGGACAAAATCTTTGAAATCATGTCTTTTTACACTTTTTTTGGATGAAGACCGCCATTTTTTTTATATAAATCATGTCTTTTTGAACTTTTTCCTGGCACTAAGGTCTTATTTTGGAAACAAAAAAAAATTCAGATGGTTATAAGGTCAAGTCAGTTTTTCAAAATTGCATTAAGGTAAAGTCATTTATTGAGGCTTGACCTCATAAACAGGCCCTGTATTAAATTTCATGTTTGTCGCCTTGACCTCATATCCAACGATTAATAATTTGGTGTTACTCCATATGTTCTTTATCCAAAATGAATCGTTGTCATTCAAAAATATTTATAATTTAGATATCTTCAATGTGTACCTTCACCGAAAAGCGTCTATTTTGGATACGCGATTGTGTGCCGAAAACTACATGTATGTTATTGATCCCAAACAATTTCGACGGATAAATTTCGACTTTAACGATTTGTCAACGGTCGAGAATTATTGGACCGAACTTCAAAATGTGTGTACACGGACACCCTTAAATCGACGATCTTACATGTCACATGATACAGTATCCGATGTAGATTATGAAGACACCGAATTTGACGACTTAGCCAATAGGACGCCGGGTGACCGGGGCAAAAATGCCGAATATATCAGAAAAGACTGGTTTCAGGAGCATATTACGTAAGTAAACTATATTTTATGAGGTCCAGAATGTGATAAATTATAACTTTTTACCTGCCCAATCATACTCGAAATATTAGCTTAAAGTTCGGGCTTGGTAACCATTTTTGGCACCACGGTCTTTGGAAGAAAACGTGTTTGGCGAAAAAAATTTTCTGTCAAAAACTTTTCAGTGTAAAACCTTTGTTGTTCTAGGAGTAGCTGTTTAAAAGGGTATTTGAATATTTTCCCGAAAAACGTTTTCTTTGGTAAGCAATTTCGGAAAATTATCCTAGAGCTTGCTCTGGAAGACATTTTATGGCACGTCAGTAAATTTTCTATAAATTCCCTGAATATCGTTTTCTTCTAAAAACCGCGGTGCCGCCATTTTTTTGTGACCGCCTTTAAGTTTTTAAGTCTAATTTTTGAGTTATTAAGTTCAATTTTTATTCCTGTTATGCATTGTGGGATTTTACACTCTAAATTTTAGAATATAATATGTACAAAAATTCCCGGGGTTCAAAAAATAAAATATTCTTTGTTCCTTGGATTTACCAGTTATGTGGAATTTTTTCGGCGTTTATGTTTTTCATATCTTTTTGATTCTTAAAAATTACATTAAAAAACCCATATGGGGTTATACTATAGTATAAGTTTATATGTTTTTACCTTGGACTTCCGTTGACTCTAATAGCGATGGTTTTTTGTATTTACGAATCTTATATCATTTGAAACTTCATATAAATCGGAAACATTATCAGAAATCATATTTTCCGGTGGTTTGTCAGTGATAGCATATCATAGTTTATTGAGTAAATATGATAATGAGGTCAGTTAAATTGAATGTCCAATATGTCGAAATGAACATCGACATTGTACGCAATATTTTGTGTCTTTCCGAGTTCTAGAAAATGCTCGGATGAGATGACATCCGTTCGCGTAAAAATCGTGTCTCCGGCGGCTGTGTTTTCATCAAACGTACATCGAAAGGGCTTCCTAGTCGCCGGCATAAACGCATGATAAGGGGTCCAGGCGATCGTAGGCTGCTCAAACTGAATTTCCAAATTTTCCCAAAAAATTCGCAAAAACCCTCAAGTAGAGGGGTCTGGTTATAAGGTCAGAAGGTGTGACCGTTAATTTCAGGCACTTTTTTCAAAGGTCTTATAATATTTTGGGACTAAACTAAAATCCAAAGTATGCTTTTTGTGAAAAATATTTAAAATCATGTCTTTTACACTTTTTGTGCTCTAAGGTCAAGCCAGTCTTTTTGAGTCTGACCAAATAACCAGCCTGTCAAAAATCCGGTTGTTTTGAGATTTTTGGCATGAACAAGTTGTGAGTTGATAGATTAATATGTTTAGTCATATTAACATATAAAACATTATGGGAGTGTAGGACTCAAATTAACCATACAGGGGTGATTATAAGGTTTGGGGATTTGCCTCCTATAATATCTTACGATCGTTATTCTTTTTCACACAAGTCGAGTGGTCTTTCTTTGATACTAGGGTGTAATGGTCATTGTGAGCTGAAAATCATTTTGAGCGTCCTAAGCGAGCGTCAAAGATTTCACATTTTTCGCCAGTTTGACCTTGACCAAACAGCCAATGTGTCCGATTCCTTTATTTTCGTTAAAAATTAAACGAATTTCGCAGCCTTTGTGATAATGTCTGTCCGATGCCACATTCACCACCTCCATTCCATAAATTCCCTGAATATATTTAATCGCAAGTTGTAGCTGGTTTGGGCACCGGCCAAAATCGTATAAAGCTAAATTTCGTAAAAAACAGAGCGATTTTTTACATTAGCGAATGTAACGCGTCCATTAACATCACTAAAGGGAGAGGTTTTTACATAGATAGAAATTTATCTCGCTATTAGGTCAGATTTTCGGTTATTTTCTCTTGAAAAAAATTATGAAAATTATGGCCTTTTTGACTTTTTTGTAAACAAAACTTAACACGTTATGTTAACACCATCAACCGTCAAAAACTGTTTACATAATGTAATTTTGTTAACATAATGTGGTAGGGCGTTTGGTTAAACAATTGGAAATCGAAGTTAATCAAATCCCAAAAAGTGTTAACATAATGTAATGTTGTTAACATAACGTGTGTTAACATAAAGTGTTAGGTGGTGTATGTTTATTTTATAGTCTTATGTTTTATAAATTTATCCTTCTACCATTTCGATTGGTGCCTAGTTATTACAAAATATTTCACTTTATACATGTAGATCTTGTACCGCTTGCATTTGGTCAAGAAAATCTAGAAAAGTTACGGTTTGGAGGAAAAGTACATTTTTCTCTAATATGTACTGTGTCACAAAGGAACGGGTACCAATACGAAAATGAGCTTACATCTTGATCATCGTAGTTTAAAACTAACGGAATTTCAAAGTGAATTTGCATCTTTTCCATTTCTCGAGCACGTTCGAGCTCTCTCCGGAGTTCAGCATTTTCAACCGTCAGTTGTTCGATTTTTCGCGCCACTTGGCCAAATGTCATGTGAATTTGACGAAAAGAATTTTCGATTTTTTCCTATATTCAAGTATCGTCAGTTTGAAGGGGCTGTGGCCGCTAAAATATTCCGGAAATTATTCCGTATTTTTTGGCGGTTTCTACAGTAAAAGTTGGTTTTAAGATCCCAGTTTGACCGCTTAAATAATTCAAATCATTGTTTTACATAAAAGTCAAGTCAGTTTTGTTCGATCTTATTGAGAAAAAAATCTTTAAAATCCTGTTTTTCAGTGAAAACATTTTGAAACATTTTGGACTCAAACTATAAATTCATGTCTTTTTTTATGAATTACAAATAAGGTCTTCATATTGGTTTATTATAAGACAGTTTTTAAAATTTATTCGAGGTTAGACAGTTTTTAAGTTGTAACTAACAGAGGTTAGACAAAAATATTTATAAAGTTGGACAACTTTATTTGAGGGGGTTTTGAGCTTATGATTTTTTTCTTAGCCGAGACCTTATAATCATGTTAAAAGTTATTGATGCCACCACCGAAGATGAAGAAATGCAAAATTCTTTTTCATAAATTCTCTAAAATTGAAATGCTGGACATTTTTAAGAATGCGACACTTTCCTTTCCTATATCCCGCTCCTCTACCGGATCAAAGGGATGCAGCGGGGCTGTTGTCTCTACAAAGTTTGCCATTATAATGAATTAAAAGTCCACTTTTTTGTAATTTTATTTGCATCTCTATATATATCTTTGCTGCCACGGCAACTTCTGCAAGCAAATATTGATAAAAAAAATTTATGAACGCCGTTTTAATGTCAAAATGCTTAAATCAGTGAGAAAATCAATACAATTTTAATGTTATGTTCAGTCATATCATTAAAACGGTAACAATTTATTTTCTTGATAAAAAGTGTTAAAATTATGCATCAAACTAAATTAGCGAAACCTTTAGAAATCTAACAAATCTCGTCGCGGAAATGTTTACTCACTGTTTAAACACTCTTTAAGACAGTTTACCGAATATTTTTAATTTTAATTCTTTGTAGATTTAATACAGAGATGGTTGGTTATAAGGTTTGCCATTTTGACGGCTACAAGGTCAAGTAATTTTTTTTTGCACTAACGTTATGCTGCCAGGGATTATTATTTCCTATAGAATCACTTTTTATAGAGTCATGACTCTATAGAAAATAATAATCCCTGGGACATAACCTTAGTGCAAAAAACTGGCTTGACCTGTAGCCGTCGAAATGGCAGACTTTATAACCAACCACCGCTGTTTATTTTTCGAACGAATTTTTATATGGTCTAGACTATGGCGCGTCGACTATGACTCATATAAATTTATATTTTAGTCGTGGTGATCCCACCCCTGTCGATACGGGAATTCCGCCCGGAAAGGGAAATGGAGCTGCCGGACTTTCCCCGTGGCTCTTTGCGCATTTGGACCGAAACTGGGTCCGTAAGGAAATGACAGAGAAGAAAAAAACAAAAGCCCGAACCAAAACGGCCACTAAACGAAAGCCAGAGGCCGAAATGAAACGCATTAAAGCACTAACCAGCTCCTCACTTCTCGACTTTTCCACTATTAAAACTTCAAAACTCGAGACATTAAGTACGAAAGCGCATGGGTTAATAATGTACACTGCTAAATATGAGTATCAGATTTTTGACAGGGGGTTGGCTATAAGGTCAGCCATTTTTGTCGTTATAAGGTCATGTCAGTTTTTTTTTTGCACTAAGGTCAAGTCCGTTTTTTCAGGCACTAAGGTCAAGTCAGTTTTTTTGAATAGCATGCTTTTTGGGAAAAATCATGTCTTTTTACGTTTTTTTTTTTCAGAACTGGATATTAAAATTTTTCCGCGTTATGTTGTAACCCTCAACAGCTCATGATTGGCAAAAAGACAAAAACGGTGTTATCTTCCGTAAGGCATTCAAACGGCGGCGAGATCTAAGTGATGGACGAAAAGCTCCGCATAGTTCAAAGAAACCGCGAAAAACGCCCATTCAAGGTTGTGGTCTCTTACACGTGTTTTAAGGTCAAGTCGGTTTTTTTTCAAAATGAATTAAAGGTCAAGTCATTTTCTCAGAGCTTGACCTTGTAACCAACAATACCATGTACGTTTTTTGATCATAATAAAGTGCCCCGTTCAAACTATTTGCCGAATCGCTTCAATCACGATGAAATCGACATGCAGATCATTATGGACAAACAGCTGGTCGGAAAATTTGGTGCCAAACTTAAAAGAAGTTATTTTAAGCCAAAAGAAGACTTAGTCTTGCTACATGTAAAAGTGGCCTCATCGGTTTTAATGGAGGGCGTTTTAGGAATTCAGTCGGGTGAATCAGATCGCAAGTGAGACCAGTTTTTCATAATATTTAGGAACCAGTATATTATATACTGTATATATTTTATACTAGTATACGGTATACTGTATACCGCACGGGCACGCTCTGACTATGAGGGTGACGTCGTAATAGCGTTACAAATCATAGGAAAATTGCTCAAAGCCTCAGAATCAGAGAGTCCCCATACGGTATATACCGGTTTTCTATGTACAGGCGTTATAAGGTGTTATGGTCTTCTTTGGAATTCATTTTTTGAAAAAATATGTGCAAATTAGGGTGCCCACGGAGAAATGAATCATTTTTAAAACATTCCCAAATGCATTATTGGGACCTACGCGTAGCTACGATCGGATAGCCCATATCCAAACTTCATATAGACCACCCCGATTTTTAACTCTTAGGCACCGAAAAAGTAACTTTTATGTTTTTTAAAGTGAAATCACGCGGAATTTTTTCTAAAATGTTTTTGTTCAATTTTTTTCCCAAAAGCAACAAAATGTACTTTTCGGATTTTTCATATTGTTTCTGGTACTCTCAAAGTCGCCGACCGTGGGCACCCTAGGGCACATCCTCTATATTTAACTTTTTCGACATTTTCGGTACGTGTGGATTCAAATTATAACCATCAGGCAAACTAACAAATTGTTTTGTCCTTGTAGACTCAACTAGTATTGGATTCTCACGAAGATATATCTCGAAAATCTGACTCACCCTATCATTCAGTATCCTCTTTGTAACAAGCTGACGTCAAGGACGCCCTGGGGCAATATGGTTGTCTCGGAAGTTATTTTGCGTGATTTTCTCCGCAAAGAATGCCCCGAGGCTTACGATAAGACTTCAAAGGCATGCCTCAAGCGATTAGATTTTGGGTCTGGATATTAGTAATATCTTATTAATGATTAATCTCCTTTGTTCTTGGCTAGACATTTTATTCGGAGGCGGGAAACATTCATTAAAAATTGCAACGTTGATTTAAATAAATTAAAGGTTTAGAGTGTAAACTTTAGACTGTTAACTCTCAGGGGGAAGGAGTTTTTGGGAACCCGTAGGGGGAAATGTGTGTATATATACACACACTTGAAAAAATCACAATAATTCTCAATAATTCAAAAAACTGGTAAAGCCAAGTTGTAGAGCTCGTCAAACTACTTCGATCTGACTATTCAGAAATTGATTTGGGCCACCAGGGCCCCCTAGAGAGCTGTTTGAAATCTTCAACCTACGCAAAAAAACACCGCCAATCGAATTTCCTCAANCGGGAAACATTCATTAAAAAATTGCAACGTTGATTTAAACAAATTAAAGGTTTAGAGTCTAAACTTTAGACTGTTAACTCTCAGGGGGAAGGAGTTTTTGGGAACCCGTAGGGGGAAATGTGTGTATATATACACACACTTGAAAAATAATTCGCAATAATTCAAAAAAAAAACTGGTAAAGCCAAGTTGTAGAGCTCGTCAAACTACTTCGATCTGGCTATTCAGAAATTGATTTGGGCCACCAGGGCCCCCTAGAGAGCTGTTTGAAATCTTCAACCTACGCAAAAAATAACACCGCCAATCGAATTTTCTCGAAAAGTTGAGGGGGGCCCGGGGGTCACCAATACCCGTTTTGCCCTACGGGGCCTCCATATGCCTTAAATCGAGGAAAAAACAAGTTGTGTGTATATATACACACACTTCCCCCTGGGAGTTTAGTTAACCTCGATATAATACAGCATTTCTTTCATGCTATTTGTGACGTATTGACAATACGTTACAGCATGGAAGAAATGCTTTATTATACGTTATTGGTCATGTTTTGCGTAGGTAAAAGTCCAACTAACATTCTGCGCGCGTCATTTTTTCCACCCACGCCCTACGTAAATTAGTTAACAAAAATAAACAAAGTTACCAAAATTTGAATTTAAAAATTGTAATTACATAACAGTTAACATGTCAGTTTTTTTTTGTTTATTCATTACCCAATGGATAGTGAGTAAACTGCGAAAAGATGAGCCGAAACACGATTACCTTTTGGACCAGCTGGTCGCGGATCAAAATTTTATCGCTCGATTCGGCGAAACCGCAATGACTGTGGGTAAAAAAATTCGAATAGCTGCCGGCATTGACGATGAGGGGTCGGATCAAGAGGAGCAAGTCGCAAATAAGACCGAAAATTGGACCGCTGATCCGCAATTTTTGACACTATTTACCGATATTTATGAATATGTGAAATCTCTTCAACTTCGTCCCGTTCATGATCTACCAGAAAAGTATGACGACATTATTCGAGATTTTAGGCTTGAGTTCGAAGTCAGACTATTGAATTACAAAGGGGCTATTAAAAGCTCTGCGATTTAGGCCGTTATAGGGTCCTTTCATAATATCATACAGCGGGGTTGGTTATAAGGTCCGCCTTTTGTCTCGTTATAAAGTCAGGTCAGTTTTTTGCACTAAGGTCAAGTCAGTTTTTTGCACTAAGGTCAAGTCAGTTTTTTTTCTATGGAAATCATGTCTTTTTTTTACTTTTTTTTGGGTGAAGTTTTTTTCGAAAAAAATTCGGTTTGCCCATTTTTACCGATTCTTTTTCCTTTTTTTTAGTTTAATCAAGCAGTCATATTTTCGAATTAAATTTAAAGCATTCGCGAGTCAACAGTGCAAAATATGTCACATGAGAAACATGGGTTTTATTCGGGCGCGCGTGTCGTTCGCGCGCACGGGCACGCGTCAACCACACAAGAAATGCGAACCGGTCAAGCCGAAACGGTTTATACGTCGGTTATTTTGAGTACGGTTAAAATCGAGTGGAATGGAGCGCGCTTCACCGAAACCAGAGACCCAGACGAAACTGAAATAGAGTTAATCAAGGATTCCATTAATCTCTGTCTGACCAATCATAGTTCTGGGTGAACATGTCCGATGAGTTATCGGCGATTACTAATGGTCGATTTTTTTTTTCGGAACTATTTTTGGCTATAATTTCAAGTGCAATACACTGGAGGTTTCCCCAAAATTAGGGTGAAGGGTACTTTCGCGACCATTTGGTCGCCAATCGTTGTTCGAAATATGGTTTCGCGACCATTTATTTTCTACTTTAAAACAGTGGCCGCGAAACCTCACCCAAAACACCACATGGTCGCGAAACCATATTTTGAACAACAATTCGCGACCAAATGGTGTGGTCGCGAAAGTACTCATAAACGAGTTTTTTTCGCGACCACAAATGGTCGCGAATGTACCCCACTCCAAAATTATACCCTCTTTTTACTGAATAGGTTTCAAAATTCATCAAAGATCACCCAGATAAATAGTCCAACATCGCTGGCGGCTGCCATCCGGTGGTTAATTCGCGCCAAAATCTGCAAAAAGCGATCTCAAACGGAAAACAAAAGTTTGGCTTTTGAAAGTCGAAAGGAGCTAATTGACTCCCAAATGGAACATGTGCAAGTTAATGAACTGTCACGCTTTAAGCTCATGGATTCAAATGTTCAATTATCCGATTTGCTCATTTCGGAACAACTTGAGGAATCTCTGAACGCTCAACCCGTCGGAATCAACTCTATAGCGCGAATGAAGACAAGGTTCAATCAATTTTCATCCAGTTAATTACAATTAAAATAAATACAATGTATTTTTTATCAGCTTATTTATTTAAAATTTATTTTTATTTTTTTACATTTTCGTTTATGTTTTTTTTCATGTTTTTTTTTGTATTTAATTTTTTTTTTCTACATATTGTCACGCAAATGCAAACTTTTTTCCATCGTTATACCACCGTTGTATATTCTTTACCGTGATTAGCTCTGAGAAGTATAAAAGAAGAAAAAAAAATTATCCAATAGGCGCGCGAGTATTAGACGCGCTCTCCAGAAATGGCTGTAAATTGGCCGGAGGTTCTTGAGTCCTTACGCGCGCCACACAACGGATGCGTTACCGGGGCAAAAAACAATTTGTATTTGCGTGACGATCCGTATTTTTCATGTTTTTTATTTTATTTTTTAAATAATTTTTATTTTTTCTAATTAAAAAAAAATAATTGTAATTTTGCTGATATTTTTTCTAATTTTAGGCACATGAAGAATCGTAGTTTATTGCGTGGGGAATTTCCACCTGGGATATATTTTATGCGATTTTTTATTCCAAAACCATTTAAAAACCTTTAAAATTTGTCACTTGAAAAGTCATTTTTTAAAATGCCCTAAAACAGACGAAAGCCTTCAAGATGAAGGTAAGTTTTTTTATTCGCCGTTTTACTTTGCGTTCCCAAATATCAACTTTTTTAAAATACAGTCGTGCGTCCGAAATTGCCCTAAGTTCATTCGCATAAAGCCAAACCATCTTGCCGAGTTTTTAACCCTCTCACAAAAGATGATCACAGAGCGTCTAACGTTGAAAAACGACATGCCCGAAAAACTCGTGCTCTTATCGATTACCGAAGAAGAAAAGGACAAAATTGAGCGAGAAAATTCTCAGGCGTCCCTAACCCAATCATCGATCGAGGAGGATGAAATGGGCACGGTTGAGGGATTCGCCAAAAAGGCAAAAGACCATTATAAACAGATTCTGGTCAATCGAGGCTGCTATAAAATAGTGCCCAAACAGAATCGCCCATCGAAAACAAAGGCAACGGGCGCAAAAGTTTTGGTTATAAAATGTGACATTTTAATGATTTAACTCGTCCACGTTTTTTGTGGTAAATTTTCTTTTTATCAGAACTTTCGATCAAAATTCGGTACAGTGTCCTTTTTAATTTATCGATTTCATTTTGATTATTTCCAGAGTTTCCACCCAGAAATTTCATTCTAGCTTAATTGATTCGGAAATTATGGACGAAAGAAAAAATTGCAAACCTACGCAAAAACTTGGGCGAGTTAAGGACCGGCCATAGGAGTTAATTACAAAAAGTAACAAAATCACGAAAATCAATAATAAACATTGTTTGTTGAATTTTAGAAGTTAAATAACAGTTTTTTTATTTATTTGCCGGACATAATTAACTAAATGAAGAGTTGGTCGCCAAAAAATTGTTTATTGGGTACTTTCGCGACCAAAATTTGGTTGCGAAGTGTTGTTTAAAATGTCTCGAAACCACCCAAAATACAAGTTTTTTGGCAACCCCAAATGATCGCTAAAATAGTCCACTCGATTAGATACCACATTTTCAGCTGTTGATTACTAAATTGTAATATTTCGCGTAAACAACACACTAAAGTATAACACAAAATACACTTGTTACCCGATAAACAGACAGACGAATGCTTTAGCCGAAATACAACATTAATCCCATCGGAAATTATCGCTGTTTACACGAAACAAACAAAAGACAACACTCGGCAAAATCTCGAATATTTTATGCCGGAAAAGTTTGGACCGCCACCCCTCGGCGTCAGTAAAAATGCGCGCGTTCGAAAACTGGTTGCCTACTGCGAGACGTTAAACTATATGCCGACTAAGGATCCCGTTATTATATAAAAAAAATTGTTGATGTTTTATGAAAAGTTGTAGAATTTTAGCTTCAGGAATTTTCCTGCACTAATACTATTAGTAATAGTATACAACCTAACCAGTTATTTTAACAACTGTTTTGCATAAAAAGTGTTAGGATAATTGGGGCGTTTGGTAAGCGAATAAGAAATCGTGATCCGTTTCGGTTAACCGCGGTTAAAACAGAATTAAGATAACCCAACTTTGTTAAGATAACTGATGTTAACATAACAAGTTAGGGGGTGTTTACCGTGTGCTGACAGTATTGATACGAAAAAAAAGTTTATTTTGTTCCGATATTTGGAGAAAATATTTTATATTTTTAGATAGTTAAGGACCTTAAGGACCTTAACTTAAGGTCTTACGGTCTTTCAAAAATTTAATTTATGCCTTATAACCACCACCCCTGTACTTATAAAATTGTATTGATGTATAACTCGAATAAAGGCACGTCGAGTTGAAAATGCCATGGAGTGGCTTTTGCCGGTTCTAGCACGTGCCGAAGTGCCCGGACTCGACATTGCCACTATTGTTAACCGTGTGGAAGACGAGCCAAATGTTAATTTTGATCTAGATGAACTCGCAGATGCCATACAGTTCCTCACCGTAAACAAGTTTATACACAAACTGGGCGTCTCCCATGAAAAATATGTACATCACAAGGTAAAACTTTTTTTCCGATAATGAAAATTTTTTATTATAAAGTTCTAAAATTTTTTTCTTGAGGGTGTCCAAAATAAAGTTATACCGCCTGAGACTCTCAGGCTGAGAGAGCAATATATCATGATAAACACCTACAGTCCTTACTCCTTTTTCGGTTCTCGAAAATAGCGTCCGAAAACGGAGCATTGTCACTAAAAAAGATCATTTGTCTATTATAATGGCCCCATTTTGGCCGAAAAGCGTCCCAAAAAGGAGCAATTGCCCCTAAAAAGAGCGTCCCAAAAAGTTGTAAGGACTGTCTAAACGTGTCATAACACGTTTTAACCACTCGACACTAAATTTTCCCATTATTTCGTCAATTCCCTAGTATTATTAAGGGGATTAAAGCCAACTTTTTGACAAAATGTATTTAGGCTATCCAGGATTAATAGGTTTTCAAAGGTCTCTAGGTTTTCAAAGCGTACAAAACCGTTTTGATATTTACACGGTGCGCCCTTAATGGGACATTTTTGGGATTTCTGTTATTTTTAAACTGAATAAATTTATACGTGTAGGTACATGGGGTCTGGTTATGAAATCTCAAGTTGTGATCATTATAAGGTAAAGCCTTTTACAGTAGGGTCAAGTCATTTTTAGGGTCTGACCTTATAACCAGACCCCCTGTAATACATTTTTCCATAAATGGAGGTAACTTTAATTCAAAATTTGTATTTCTCTCAGATCTCTTTTTGTGGGCCTACAAGCACCTCCTTATCTAATAAATGAAAATTTCCCTTGTTTTTTTTTTGTCGATGTTTTATCCCTTCCTCGTTCTTTGGGTTTGCTTCACTTTCCAAAATAATAAAAAAGGAAAACAAAAACCAAAGATGCGGATTAGATTTATTTCTTAATTATTTTTCGACCTCAAGATTACAATGAACAGATTTCCCAAAAACGCGGTCTTTATACCGAGTTTCACTGAATTAAATTCGGAAGTGGCAAAAAATGAAATAAAATTGATAAGAAAAGGGCGCCCAAATGAATGTGTCGGAGCTCAAATGCGACGTGTGAGAAATGATATCTCTTTTTTTATGCCGCGCGCGTCTTCATCATTTTTATATTTATTTTTTGATTATCGGCGAGACCACCCTAAGGTTTTCTTTGTTTGTAGTATGCGGCCGAATGGTTCATGCCGTTGCCGAAATTTGAATCAGTCGACCAACGCCGAACTGGCGATACAAGTGACGGAATGCTAACCAACCTGATTTTTCGGTCTTTCGGAGAAAGCGGTTTTCAACTACAATTGTAGTTCCCGTTAGGAGAGTCTTTTGTTCTCGAAAATAGCGGCCCTTCGAAAACATTTTTTTCTCAAAAAGCAGCCCTAATGGGAGTAAGGATTATAACCTTTCTTGGTAAATTAGCCAATATAGATGTAGAATCATAATTTAACTTGAACTTCAATGGAAAACGTTCTCTCCGACAAACTTTTTCTTCGATAAAATTGGATCCCACCCAAATGAGGTACAAATCACGCAATTACCCAAATACAGTCCCCAGTCCCTTATGGGCCACCTTGAGGGCTCCAAAAAGGCGGCCCATAAGAGTTACATGGCCCATAAGGGTTACATTGCCACTTTTTGAAAAAAAAAACACATATTAACTAATTTTATTGATTTTTTTGCTTGAAAACGAGTTTTCAGTATAATTGGAGATAATTGGCAAAAAATCATTCATGGACGACCGTTTTAGGTTACAGAAAAAAACGGCCATAATGGGATTCGCGCCCCTAGTAGGGTTAATTTGGGACAACTTTAACAAAATGGCTTATTGTTCCAGGTTGTTAAAAATTGTGGCCCATAAGGGTTACTTTATCAAATCTAAAAAATCGCGGCCCGTACGGGTTACATGGCCTATAAGGGGCCGGCCCATAAGGGACTGAGGACTGTAATATTAATTGTAACGCTAAAAACCTACCTACCTAAATAAGGGTGAAGGGTACAAAATCGTTTATGAGTACTTTCGCAACCTCACATTTGGTCGCCAATTGTTGTTCAAAATTTGGTTTTGCGACCATTTTTTCCACCTAAAAATAGTGATCGCGAAACCTTACCTAAAACGTGATTTCGCGACCAATTGGTCGCGAGACCAAGTTTTAAACAACAATTCGCGACTAAACCATGTGGTCGAGAAAGTACCCTACTCCTAAATAAAATAACTCCAGAAACAATTTTCAAATTTTCATTTATACAGTATAAATAATAGTCTACAGTGACTGTAGTACAGTCTGAACGGTTTTTTTTTGGATTTTTTTTTGTAATCACATTCTTTAAAACGTTTTAATTTCATGTTTGATTAATTCCGGTCCAAGAAGTGCTTTGGAGAAAAGTGGATCCAGTCACTTGTTGAGGCCCTGGAATGATTTAGATGGGCGATTATCACTCAAGGTTTTTGGAATTTTTATTTCGGCCGTGGTGGATCTCATCTTCTCGAATCCGGGTATAAAACAGGCGAAAATTGTCGAACATTTTATGCACAGGATTTTATCACCCGTTGGCTATGGTATTTAATCGGAATTAAGTTTTTAATTGGCGGCAAAAATAAGACACTTTTATTATGAAAGTAACGCGCCAATTAACATTTCACACACAAATGTTTTAGTTTTCATTTCAAGGTACCAAAAGTTACAGGACGGGAAATGGCAAATGCAATTACAGTTGTGGCTTCCGTAATTGTTTTTCAGCAATACAATAAGGTCAATCCATGTAAGGTCAAGTCAAGTTTTTTTTTAAATACAATCAGGGATTTTCCGTTGAAAATCATGTCTTTTTTACATTTCTTTGCAGTTAGGTCAAGTCTTGGCGAAACGGTCATACATTGGCGAAATGTTGGGCAAATAATTTTTTAGACCGTGATCTTATAACCAAGTTATACTAGTTATTTATAAATGAAAATTAGAATAAGTCATATTTTATTTTCCTGTCCCGTTTGGTAGCAAATTGATTATCAAAATTAGCGTCGTATCATTTTGAAGCTATTTATTAACATTAACTTCGGAAGTGGCGAAAAACGATAAAACTGAAGAAATGAGCTCGTGGGATTTTTTTCATCGATGTTGAATAGCTTTTGATGTCCCATAATCGAAAATTTTACTCATCAAAATCGGCCAAGGTCACTTTTCAGTCTCGCGGAATATTTTCTTTGTTTTGTTCAGCTGGGAAATGCGTGATTGATTAGTCATCAACCGATTTGAACCTAAAGCTGCGAATGAGTCATTTTTTAGTAAAATTTTAATCTTCCACATGAATTCGAAATGCCTAAATAGCGACAGGGAGACCCCTGAGGGGGTTGGTTATAAGGTAATTTGCTGGTTTTTTAGGTAGGACAAAATTGTATATCCTATTTTCGCTCGCCGCGTCTCCTCGCTTGCTACTGGAAAATACATTATGAAAATCGGAGGGGTTAAAAATAATTTTAATACCTCCAAAATAAATTTTGTTTTGTTACGCCCACCTAAAAAACTACCATAATCTTTTTGGAACTAAGTCTTATGGTAATTTTTGAGAATAAGGCAAATCACAATTTTTGCAAAAGCATGCTTTTTGGAAAAAAAAAATCTTCATCATTATGATTTTTTTTTACTTTTTTTTTATGAAGACCTTTTTTGATAAATTGCTGTTTTTAAATACCATACACAGTTTATTGGATTTTCTTGAACGGCTTGAGCGCTCCAAAATTATAAAATCTGAAAAGGTACAGGTTGAGAGTTCTCCGATGCCCTTTGCTGACAAGTCTGAGGATGATGACAAGGAATGAGTTTTGAGAAAAAGTTATGAATTGTTCATTAATAGGAGACCCCATAAAAATATCGTGAAATAGTTAGTTTGAACCAAAAATCGGACAGTTTCAAAATTATGTTTTACCCGACCGAACGTAACAGTGCACAGTGTAGCACTGCACACCTAAGATGCCCTGTGTCTAAAACTGATGCAAAAAAGCACTTGCTGTTTGCAATTTATTATTACAATATAGTTAACTCTTGCGCACCGATAGGCCCAAACCGGCCTGTTCCTCCATTTGTGCACAATAGCTCGATATTTTACGTTTAAAATGCAATACCGCCATGCATGATGGCGTTACAAATATAAAACAAAAAATCCGATTGAGTTTTTCTAAACAATTAACTGCTGCACGCCCGTATGTACACACATTTAAAAGTGTCAAAACAATGATTACGAACTCTAATCGTAGTTTTATCTTTCAATGCTACGTTTTAAAAACGGGTTACAGCAAACCATGAGTTAATTAGGGCCATTGGGCCTTTTTGATCGCAGGAGTTAAGAAAAAGCTTTTTTCAATACTCAGTTACAGGAGGTGATTTATTACGAGTGTACTCCGGATGCAATTGAACTAACTGCCAAGTTATTGCATCATATTCAAAAGTCGAAATGAACATAGAGAAATTCTTACTTCTGTAAAAGAACGCAGAAAATTCAAAAGTAACCTGTTTCTATCTAGTTTTTTTAGACGACGTCCATGTTTTAATTATGTCTGATCAAAACGATATTAACCCCAGTGCGCACCAAGAAGATATTATTGTAACACAGACTGATACTTTAAAAGTAAGCCAACGATTTTGAAATGCTACAGGGGGGTCTGTCACAAGGTGTGGCCGTTATAAGGCCAAGTCATCTTTTTTGCACTAAGGTCAAGTCATTTTTTTTTGTGCAGCATGTTTTTGGGCAAAAAAAAAACTTTGAAATCAGGTCTTTTTTTACGTTTTTTTGGACGTAGGTCTTTTCTATCTAAAACCTGTCCCTTAAATGGAAAATATATTTGTAGAAGGGGTGCCCGTTAATGGCCCACCCTGCGTTATAACGCGTTATTCAAGCTCACTAAGATCTCGGTATATAATTCATGAAAAATCCTTATTATTATATGCTGTTTATAAATTATGTTTAGGATGCGCTGTTAATCGGTCATATTATTTGTCAAAAACTGGCCTGTTGAAGCGTTTTTGGCTGGTTAACGGCTCAATGAGTAGTCGGTAAATCATGTTATCTCTGAAAAACATTTGGCTCAAAAGTGGCCGATTAAAGGCGCATCCTGTGTATATATTTGTTTTTGTTCCTAAAACATATTTTCAGGCAACTCCGGCAACCGTTACTGAACAGTTTCTTTTTCTCGTAAACATTGGCGTTAATAAAGCCCACGAGATTTGGACGAAGGAACTTGTTTTTCATAAAAAAAATCTGGTCTCATCCAATTTGATCATATTTGATCAAAGTAAAACGGGAAATATTTTTCTGCTAGTTGAAAATTATAAATTGAAAACAATTTTACACAGGAAGATTGGCAGCATAAATTTCTGATTGTTCAACTTTTGGTGTTTATCATCAGCATTTTCGTTGCTTCTGTATTGTGGCACCGTTCAAAACCGGCATTACTCAAGTTTGCCAACTTTAAACGAAAAAAAGTCGCCGAAAAGCAGAATAAAAAAACTGAATAAATAAAATGCCACGACGTGTTCCGCCAGAGACCCTCGTCAAACTTCAACGTAAGTCATTATTTATTTAGACACTTATATTTTGTGCACTAAGATACACAGGGTGTGCAGTTTACGGGCAGTAAAATGATTTTGACAGTGGTACTTGTGTAATAGAATGTGTAGGCGTTATCCTTGAAAATACAGACCTGCCCGTTAAGTATTACTGTTAAACATAGGGCTTCCCGTTAATTATTGTATACTTAGGGGAAGTGTCTATATCTGAAAAACGTCAAGAAGGAATCACAAAAAAACCTGTCCGTTAAAGAGAGAATGTGGAGGCGTTATCGCTAAAAACAATTTGAGCCCATTAACTGGAAATAGCCCGTTAATTGCTCAGCTTGTGTATTTAAAGTAACATTAATCTCATCAATAGTACTTGTATTTGAATAGAATATATTTTATTTTAAAATTTTTGGAGAATAACCATTTGGTTTTATGTAGAAAAAATAGTGTTTGTTGCGTAAGAGTTACAGTATTTACAGAAAAAAAAATTGATTTTTTGTTAAAGCTGTTAACTTCATTTATCGCGTCGTACGATCGGCCCGACGACATTCATTGTGGTACGGCCAGATCGAACTACTGGTTGTCCAACATGAAAAAAGCTCGCCCCACTTGGCCCAATCTTAGCCAGTTTCTTTTTGATCAGCGTTGAAATTTTATTTTTCGGTTTTGATGAGCAATCGCTTTCCACTAATGTCATCTTGTCCTCGTCCATGATTTTTATTTTTTCAATTTTTTCAACTTTAATTTTGGCATCCATCGATTCGTATTTTGGTTGTCCGAAAAATTTCATTTTTTTTTTCTAGTTTCTGTATTTCTGGAGTTTGATATTAATTAGGTTCTTTGCGCTCTTATTTATATTGATTTGATCAAGGGCGCCGTTTTCGTGACATCTGGATTTTTTTGTATTTTTTTAACCGGTGGAAATAATCAAATCGATTTACATCCTGTCCATCTGTATCTAATTCATTTCTTTGAATTTTGAGTTGTCCAGCCTTGTGGACTCCCCCTGGGATACCTTTTTGGAATAACAAAAGACTTTCACACTGATTAGGGGTTTTTGTCAGATGAAAACTTGTTTGATAGTTTACCGACGATAAAAAACAGGCGCACAAAAAATGTCAAAATCTTGTATTTCATCTTTCATTTTTTAGAAAGATCACGTCAGTTTCTTTTTTGTGGTTAAAAATTCTATAACCCCGATCGGGTCTGATGCGCTTTTTCTCAAAAAGAGGTTTTGATTTATGAACTGGCAAATTAATTAAAGTTTTATCGCCCATATCTTTACAATTCATATGTTAACAACAATCCAATATCTTGACAAATTTTTGTATGATCCTATAAGTCGTACAAAAGTGTCCGGTAATGGGGGGTAAAACTGTATCTGCACCCCTAGATATACGAGCGTTATTGGTTATAAGGTCAGCTATTTGACCGCTTTAAGGTCAAGTCAGTTTTTTGAGAGCCTTTTCGCTTTTTTTGGGCAAAGACATTAGTCTTTTTACACTTTTTTCTATAAAATCATGTGTTTTTACACTTTTTTTTGGGAAAGTCCATTTTAATGGTTATACGGTTAGGTAAGTTGTTTAATAGTGCAGTTTTTTAACGGTTGACCTTATGATCAACACGTTTATTATCCATTTCGGTTCAGACAATCCTTCGAACGTTCGTAACGTTTCAATCGTTGCCCACGTTGACCATGGTAAAACAACGCTCGCCGATTGTTTGATTTCTTCAAATGGGATCATTTCGGCGCGCTCAATTACGGACCAAATGCGCTATATGGATTCGCGCGAAGACGAACAATTGCGCGGTATTACAATGAAAAGCTCCGCCATTTCCCTTCATCACGTTTGCCCACAAGGATAGTGGGAATACATTTTATGCTATGTAAGAATATATAGTTAAATTTTTGGCTTAATAAATTTCGGCTTAATAAATTTTGGCTTAATAAATTTTGGCTTAATAAATTTCGGCTTAATAAATTTTGGCTTTACTAATTTTGGCTTAAAGTACGTTCAAATTTTCCACAAATATGCAAAAAATGTCACGCGAAAATTGAAAAAAAAACTTCCGTTAATGGAAATCTACCCGTTAACGGGTGGATGTGTAGTCGTTATAGCTGAAGAAATTTTTGAGCCGAAACCTGGCCGTTAACTACACATAGCCCGTTAACTGCGCACCCTGTGTATGTAAAATAGATTCCCTTCAAAGGTCGCGATCATCTGGTGAATTTAATCGATTCCCCTGGTCATATCGATTTTAGTTCCGAAGTTTCGACCGCGGTTCGTCTTTCCGACGGCTGTCTGGTTGTGGTCGATGTGGTAGAGGGCGTCTGTGCCCAAACAAAAGCCGTTTTGCGACAGGCGTGGCTCGAGCGCCTCAAACCGGTTTTAGTTCTCAATAAAATTGACCGGCTTATTATCGAAAAGAAAATGACGAAACTGGAGGCCTACCAACGACTTAACCACGTTCTCGAGCAAGTTAACGCGACGGTTGCTCTCTTATTCTCGTCGGACGTTATGAAAGGTTAACATCTTTTAATGTGCAAAATTTTTGAATGAAAACTTCAAAAACTCAACTAAATAGCGGAAACTTAAGGTCAACTGCCCCCAAGTTACAAGTTGTGAGCTTTTTTTTGCAGGGCTAAAAATAAACCGGTACCAGTACTTGCTCATTACGATATTATTTTAGCAAAAATGGTTTTCTCCCTCAATTTGTCGGACCTGTACCCTAATCAAGTCCGATTTTAATAAAATAAATATGCTTAAAAATATACTATAACAAATTGACCGTACTACCCTTAATAAATATACTTAAATACCGTAGGGGGACTCTCTGATGAGAGTGCTTTTAGGCAGCGCATTCGCTTAAAGCACTCCCATCAGAGAGTCCCCCTACGGTATATACTTATAAATTGTAATTTTCACAGAAAATGCAAAACAACGCGACGAAAAGCGAAATGAAATCAAGGAAGATACAAAAGAAAATGTTTTCACCGATTGGAATACTGGAATTGAAGATATGGATGATTCAGGTACCGGTCGTTTTATTCTTGAAAACTCAAAAAAAAAAATTCGACTTACTTTAGCCTAAATTAAAATTCCAGTTATGTAATCAGTTGCTAACAATAAAACTAAATTAAAAATAATAATTGCAAACTTCGAGTTTTTGTGTTTCATGTCTAGAGAGTAAAACGGGCCCATAGGAGTTATAAAATAAATTTATGTTATTTTATTCGTCGGCTGTAAGATATATAATATATTATATATCCTATGTGATTCTATGTTGATTTTGCTGTTCATTTAATAACCCAAATCGTTAGAAAAGTTCGTTTTTCAATCGAGTTGTGTCGAACCTCCTAACTTTGTGTTTAGGGGTTAACACAGTAAAATCTTTACACACTTAAGTTAATCATATTATCCCGTGATAACATGCAAAACAATTATTGCTAGGTATAACTTTTACATAAGTATAAAATCACTTTTCAATTGTCACTATTTTACGTAGGTATAAAATCAATTTTCAATTGTCACTATTGTACGACCTCACTATACAGCACTATATTTTGCACCGGAAAGTGGGAATGTTGTGTTTGCATCTGCCTATCATGGTTGGGCTTTTACGATTGATTATTTTGCCAAAATTTATTCGAAAAAAATCGGATCACCGGTGGATCGACTGCAGCGGGTCCTTTGGGGCGACTATTACATTAATATGAAACAAAAACGCTTCCTACTTGGCGCATGTGATAAAGGCAAAGAGCCACTATTCTGTAAAATGATTTTGTCGTATTTTTACGATATTTACAATTTGGTCCACGAAAAGAACAAAGAAAAATGTATCGATTTTGCCAAACAGCTCAAGGTCTAGTTTGAAATTGACCTAAAACGTATTTTAACTTACAGGGGAAAATTTGTTATAATTATCACGAATCGCCCTAAAGTGCTCAACATTGTCTGAAAACGATGGATAAATCAAAAAATAGTAGTAAAATTTCATGGAGAAAGAGTTCAGAACGAAAAATTGTGGGATAAATTCATATCCCAGAAAACATTCTTTGCGAATTTCCCGTTAGGGGTTAGTATCCACTTCCTCCTCTTGAAAGTTAATACCAAGATGATCTCGATAACCACTTGTTAAAAGCCAAACTGAGGGAAAATTGTAATTATTTTATTATATATTTTTATATGACATTGGTTTGCAATATGTAATTTTACATCGGCACGCACGGGTTCGAATCCCGATCTTATCATTTTTTTTTCAAACTTTCCAGGTCAAACTTTACCCTCGCGATGAAAAATCAATCATGACTCATCCAGATTCCTTTTTGACGACATTATTGGGCCAATGGGTCCCATTAAGTACG